>WTSP01013369.1:0-11390 GCA_025331215.1 Actenoides lindsayi | reverse complement strand
GCTGGGGGATCAGGGGGATCTCGCCACTGTTGTCCTGCATTGCCAGCTTGGCTTGGCTCGGCTCAAGTCCTCTTCTGGTTTCATCCTTGGATCATCTGAGGAGGACTCTGTCCATTCTGCCTTCGATCCCTGTCTGTGTGTTCCTGAACCCGGTACCAGAATCCAGCTCCTGAACACAGCTTCTGTCTGCTGTGGGGCCCAGTCTGGGACTCCCCCGGTGCCTGCTCCACAGCATCAGTGGTGACGGTGATGTAATTATTATCAGGGGGGTTGGGTTCAATACCAGTTTTGTATATACTTGTATATATTTGGATATATTCCATTTATTATTATAATTATATTGATTTCCATTAAAGCTATTCTAGTTTCCTTTTCCAATCACTAAGTCTCTCTCCCTTATTCCCTTTCTCTTCCCCCTTGGGGAGGGAGGGAGGTTATCAGAAAGTGTCTGTTATAGGTCTAAGGCCTGCCCTGACCTTAAACCATGACACAGTGTAGATTTCTCTTTACAACCCCTCCCCTTCCTTGGTCAGCTGCCTTTGCAGACCCAGTCCAACTGGAGCCCAAGGCTTTGTCTCTATCTTAACCCTAAGCCTTAGCCTACCTCTAGGTCTTGACCTGGGCTGAACACTGCCCCAAGACCACTGAGCCCTGTTGTACAGGTTCTCTGGGAACACTTTTTTTGCATCCCACCTCTTTCTCTAGTCTTCCCTCTGTATTGACACTCCAACTGGATCCCTAGGCATGTTCTCTCTCCTAAACCTGACAATAAATATCACCCTAGGTCTTGGCCTTTGCTGACCGTTAGTCATGTCCCTCATGATCAAGTTCTGAAGGGAGATTTCTCCTGGGACCTTGCTGTAGGCCTTTCCTTCCTTCGCAGCCCCTTTGAAGCTTCTGCTACTGTAACCTGTCATGTAAACCTAATTCTTGACAAGAGCTGAGCCTTAGCACAGCCATCCTAAACTAGTTCTCGAGAATATTTTTTTCAGCCCACCCTTTTCTTGTGCAGCTTTTGTGTGTTTATGTTAGGGTTAGAGTCAGATTTGGACTAGTGTTAGGATCACAGTTAGGAGATGGCAAATCCTAGAGCTCTAACTGGTGAGGGGCTGCAAAGGCAGCTGTCCAAGGGTTGAACTGCAAGAAGAAATCTGCCCTGATAACATGGCTAGGAACCAGGAGAAGGATCAGCCAACATCAAAGCAAAGGCCTGGGGGTGGACTTGCAGTGAGAAGGCAGACAAAGCTGTGTACTTTGTCCTGACTTCGGTTGGGATGATTTTTTTCATGCTAACTGGTATAGGGCTATGTTTTGGATTTGTGCTGGAAACAGTGTTGATAATACAGAGATGTTTTCATTATTGCTGGGCAGTGCTTGCATAACATCAAGGCCTTTTCTTTTCCTTACTCCACCCCACCAGTTGGGAGTGCACAAGGAGTTGGGAGAGGACACAGCTGGAACATATGACATCATGCTTAGCATATAAAGCTGGTGGAAAAAGGAAGCAGGGGACATTAGCAGTGATGGAGTTTGTCTTCCCAAGTAACCTTTACGCATGATGGAGCTGGCTGAACATCTGCCTGCCAATGGGAAGTAGTGAATTAATTTCTTATTTTGCTTTGCTTGTGTGTGCAGCTTTTGCTTTGTCTATTAAACTATCTTTATCTGACCCACAATTTTTCCCCATTTTACTCTTCCAGTTCTTTCCCCCATCCCACTGGAGGGTAGTGAACAAGTGATTGTGTGGGGCTTAGTAGCTGTCTGGGGTTAAACCACGACACACTTCTAATGTGCAAAGGTGAAAAAATGCATCCAGGAGCAATAGTTTTGATGTGGGTTGAGAAGTCATAATCCACAGGGTGCCAGTCAAGAGCTGCTCTAGCCAGATCTGCACCCTACAGAAACAAAATCCATCATGCTGAAGTTCAGCCAGTCAGAGATGTACACAGTGCCACTGCTCACATTTGCTTCAGAAAGAAAATGGCAGCCATGAAACACTGCAGACACCCTGCTGAGGACACTCCAGGCAAAGAGTGCAAGGATGCTCCTGAGGGACTGTGGCTGTGGGCAGCCCATGCTGGGGCAGGGACAGCCCTGAGAGACTGTGGCTGTGGGTAGCCCACGCTGGGGCAGGGACACTCCCAAGGGACTGTGGCTGTGGGTAGCCCACACAGGGGCAGGGACACTCCTGAGGGACTGTGGCCATGCGTCACCCACACTGGGGCAGGGTCACCTCTGAGAATCTGCAGCTGTGGGTGACCCACTCTGGGACAGGGAGATCCCTGAGGGACTGTGGTCACAGGCCGCTCCCCAAAGTGCAGGGATACTCCTGAATCTGAATTTTAAATCTTACAACTTTTTACCAAGAAATTTAGTCAGCTGGTTTGTCTCTAAAAAGCATAGTTCCTTGACAACAGAAATAAATTTACCCATTTCTCGAGGCTGACATTTCCAGAACTTTATTTCTCAGGAGCAAATTTTTTCGAATCTCTGATTGGGTGACACTCTCGCTGAGGTGTCACCATGGCAACCTGAGGAGGTCAGCCTGACCGTGGCTAGGCAGCGGGATGCCACAGGCAAAGCTCCTCTCTGGCCTTCAGGCACCCACAAGCCCTCCTGGACCAATTGTCCAGGATGCTCCACCAGCTGTGGCAATGATGTCTGTGCACGAGGTGTCGGGAAATGAGAAGAAATTCCAGATGGTGCATTTTTAGATAATTACAGCATAGCTTTGGTGAGTTTATGAGCTGAAAGTGGTGTGACATCAACCACTAGAGACATGCAATAACGTTCTAAATACGGGCTGTATGAAAAGCCTTGTTGCTGTTCTAAAATTGAATTTCCCCATTTGTATTTATAGAGCATTATTAATACAGACAGGAGTGAAATGGATTATATTAATATCCTTCAGAAAATGGTGCAAGTATATGGGAAATGAGTAAGTGTTTGCATGTAATTATAGCTTAGGGTGCCTGTAATATGAGCATCTGCCTATAAAACCAGGCAGCTGGCAGGAGGTGGAACTGGGCATTGCCAGCTGCTTTTTCCCCCTATGAAAGGCTCCATGACACCAACATGTTGCCTCCCAGCCTCCATGGCACTTTATAGATGACACCTGTGACAGTAAGATAATGCCAGAATTTTCCACCCAGGAGATTTATCCATTTCCCACCACCTTCACCTCTAAGAGGAATGCATAGTTTCTGCAGCTGCTGCCCTGAAGGAGTCACATATCTTGGGGAGGGTGGTCCAGGACAAAACCCATCTCACCATGCAGACAGCCCCTACCTGCAGAAATAAGTGGAACAAGAGGAAAACTCCCTTTTCCTCCAAAAAACAACTCCTGACCTACCAATGGGCTCATGCTGCTCGCATACTGTTCAAGTGCCTGCTCAATCTTCAGTGTTTCTCATGCTGGGGTGAGAATAGAAAGGAGCGCAGAAGATAATAGTCTTCCAATACCTGTCTGCAGTGGCTAGTGCCTGGACAAGCTCCCTGTCTCAACTGAGAAGCTTGCACAAGGACCTGTACCTTATAGAGCTGCAAAAGCAGGCAAGAACCCTTCTCCTTTAGAGGTCCCTCCCAACCCAAACTATTCTATGATTCCATGATTCCTACCTTTCTTCCTTTTATTTCACACCCCTCCTCCAAACTGTGCCACACATTCTTCCTCACCCAAAGAACCGAGTATGACTGTAAGGCTTAAAGTGTTAAGTTACCTTTAGATAGTGACAAATCAATCAATCAATAAATAAACAGAACACAGAGATTTTAGCAAGTACTTGGAAGGATGAAGAGCAAAAATAGCATAGTGCTAAAACTATTACTAGGTATTTTATAAGCAAACGGATATAAGTCATTTTAGGACAGGTAACTTAAAGTCCCGACAGAGTGTTTTTCAATACAATTCCTTATTTAATACAACTGCTCATTTAAACCAACATAAATTATAATAAAAATAATTTTCAACATAAACTGTACTACTGACCTGATTCAAATCTCACTGGGACTTAAACTACAAAGTAGTAAATTATAGGGTACATTTTTTCTGATTTGTTCTTGTGGTTCTTGTGCCCAACTGCACATTTTCAACATTCCACTCAAAGACAAATATTTTAGTTTTATTTAATGTGTAGACTTAGGAGATGGCTACAGATCATATTTAGATGTATTTTTTAAAGAATATTGATGCTATATCTATTTCATGGAAATCAAACTCAAAAGATAATTCAGTTAAATACAATTTGCAGGTACAAGAAATTAAATTTATCCAGTTGCAGTTGGATATAATCATTATTTCAAACAGTAAACCTTCAGGCATACAAACTTAATTTTATGTCTGAAGGCAGACAATTTAAAATAAAGTATCAAATCCTCTGATGAGAAAGTATGTAAAGGTTCTTCTCAGAGGCATTATTAAGATCTACCTTATCTTCACTGGGAGGCGATGCAAGCTATAAAGGGGAGGCTTTTAATGGTGAGATTATACTGGACATTTGCACATTCCAAGGCATGTATGGGAGAAGATTAACCAAAGGAAATTTAAAAATACCACTAGAATAGTATAGAAAATGATAACCAAATACTGTTAATACTATATAAATTTCTATTTTACACAGACTCATATAAAACCTCTTCTAGAACTCAAGGTGAAAATGAAAAATAGCAAGAGGAATATGTCTTCAGATCCATAGGTCAAGATTCTTGCAATATGGAAAATAAGAACTGAGTGACCATAGTCTGATTCAATGGTTGGTTTTAGTCACTAGCCATCACCAGGCCACTCTTATAAAGTAAAGTATTTCCCAGCACTTGTAAGGAAAGAGAAACAAATGACATGTGTAGAGTCTGCTGGGTAGGTTAGTTACCAGAGGATTAAACAGGTCAGCAAAGCTTCACCTTTCTTCAGGCTTTGGCTTTGGCATCCCATGTAACTTGAGCAAATCATCTCACTGCTCTACGCCTTTGTGGCCCTTCCCACACTTTGTCCACTAGGATCAACTATTAGTTTGGGGTGGGATTCATCTCTTAACTTCATATGGCAGCAGTGGAAAAAGTGACACCCGAGCAGTCACCCTGGATTCCCTCTATAATCAACAGAGAAGCTGGCACCTTGTTGGAAGGGTGGGTGTGGTGTCATTCAGTTGTCCTACTTCAGATTAGGGCAAGCACTCCTTTAGCCATAGCATGACTGCAGTTTCAGTGACTCAGATAGAACTGCCTGCAACTCTCATTTGAACCGGTTAACTATGTTTCTACATATGTTTGCATTGTAAGTACATCCCTCACTTCAGCTTTCTAAGGCATTGAACTTGGAAAGTTGATATGTAAAATTAAAATGAGAAGGTTTCCAGGTTTTTCTGAGGTTCGTCACTCTGACTTGTAAACTGAGCTCTTTCAAACAGGATCTGTCTTTATTCTCTGCCTCGTACAGCCTTTAGTAAGTACTAGCGACTTCTCCTATGAAAGTTCCTTCAAAAAATGCTTTTAAACTTTTGATGAATCATCTTGCTCTTATACTTTCTGGACTTGGAAAATGCCATCAGAGGAAAGAGAGGCTCTAGGTCTAAAATAAATCTCTAAAAACATCTGGCAGCAACAATTATATTGACTGAATCTTATAGGAGATTCTTTTGATGGATGGGAGAGTATGAAAAAACAAACAGACTCCTGAATTGTCACCTCTTTGTGTGCATAAGACTGTGAGACAGAGTGATCTCATCTCACAAAACAGCTGCAGGTGACAAAAAAAGGAGTGAAAATACTTTAAATGTCTTTAAGGATGAAAATTCTGTTAAAAGGGAATAATCCTGATAATACTCAGATATGAATAAAGGCCTGAGATGGGGAAGAAGGAAAGGGAACTGGTGCTTGTAATCTAATTCCAGAATACATGCAATTAAATGTGTGAGAAATAGCTAAAGAGAGAAATTGTATGGTCTTAACAACTTTCAGCCACTGAAGATGCAGTTCTACACCGGAACAGACAGACAGGCAGGCATAAATTTCTCTTACCTTTGGCCTGTGGATTTCTTTGTATATGGGATTATTCACCACCACTAATTGAGCGTACAAAAAATAGTCTGTCTGGTATTACAGCTGTAAGCTGTAAAATTCCTGGTGATGGTATTCAGCTGGATTTGTAGTTAAAATATGTTTTTGGAAAGTGAGTATTACTGATACATAGATACGAACATCATCATCAAAGTATTGTTATTTTTATAATATTATTTTGGAATTCAGAATATATTTCATACAGAAAATATGCATAGTCAGTTTGTTATCAGTTTCCTCTTGACTAATTAAAAGAGTAAAAAAAGAGCTTGATTTTTATTTCCAATCCTGACTCAAATTTGACTGGTAGGCTTAGACTCTTTGAGAATAGACTTTAATCTTGTAGAGATTGATAGAGAATAATCAAGCAGCAGATTTTTCCTTTATCTTGACCCAGAGTCCAGGGAAGAACAGTAATATACATTTTTTTTTTACTTTTCATTCTAGATGTCTTCGTAAAATATTTTATATTGAACCCTCCACATTGTTCTAGGGGTGGCAGGAAATGGGCGGCACAGAACAGAAAGCAGTCTCAGACTGCAGCGAGGAAGGCATTTCCAGAAAGACCATGCTTTCAGGAGCACTGATTCCCATCTTTTTTTTAACAAGTATATACCCTACCCTTTGTGTGCACATTTATCGAACATCTCCTATAACCCTGAGGCACAGGATAGACATTATTTAAACTTCCAATGAAAAGCAAAATATTTTTGTAAGTTTCAAGATGTCTCATATACACTCTTTATGCTACTATTCTTTTATCCAGAAATATGCTCATTCTTATAACTGAACTACTTCTCCATTTTTGGCTAGGAATTACCTGAAGGAAACAACTCCATTCTTATGTTCACATCTGCACCAAGAAATCACAGAAGAATATTCTCTTTTCTGCACAAATAATCTGCAGTTAGAAATCATAGGTGGGAAAAAAAAAGTGTTAGTAACTTGTTAACAGCAACCATTTAGAAATCTCAGTGGTTTTGCTACAGGCTGTCATGCAAGACAAAAATAATCATTAGTGTATATGGTTTTCACATCTAGAATATCAGCTGCACTATTCATAGATGGTTTTGGTGAATGGTTATATTTGGATTATGACTTCCAGAAGATGATGTAGTAAATACTGCCACTGCAGACTACTGGAACATGTCAGTGATGTTTTATTTTATGCTGTTGAATGTTTCAGAAGAGAATCAGATATAGTTCATATTTTTTGTCACAAAGAGAAAATGGCCAAACCGTGGATTTCTGACTAGGATAAGGACAGCTGGGTAGAAAGTAATTTAATTTGGTTAAGATCGCAGCAGCCTACAGTACACTCATAAAATGCTGGAAGTCCTACAAGCAGCAATCAAGACTACCCAATTAAGAATTCAGTGAAGGATCACTAGTATCCTGCTGCATAAAGCTGTAATCATACTGCAATCCTGATGAAGCCTACAATCCTGACAAACAACCTGGGTAGACTCTGGAATTGGCAGTCAAAAGCAAACCAGTATTTTTGGAGTTTACTACGTGTTAGAATTGAACTGGTTGTGTACTGAAAACCTGACGGTGTTAGGAAGTCAACAGCTTCGAAGTGTAAAATAGCTTTTTTGTTTCACTTTTCGTATCAACAAACAGATGATGGAATGGTACAACAAACAGGATGATATAGAGAGTAAAATCCCCTGTATTATCTTTTAATATACCCTGCTTCAAAACTACAGGCTTATATTGCAGGAAAAGAAGAACTGCATTATGGTATTGATTCTGACTGCTACCAAGGTAGGTGAGTATACACTTAGAATTATGCAGCATTCCCTGAGGAAAAGAGTATTGGTGCATAATGCCTTTGTACTTCTCACTCCAATGTGAGTATATTAAAATAATACAACATTGACTACATTTTATCATCTTATTACAGTAATGTCTAGACAACTCAGATAAAACAAGACTTTCCTTGATGGATACTGCACAAACTCATAGCAGACTTTGTCCAAAGAGCTACTCATTACTTGGATGATATTAAAATTATTTTATATACTGCATGTAATTAATTGTTATAGAAGCTGCCAGTTGCTCTTACAGTGTTATTCCTGGCAAGTTTTAAAAGTAAACTCATTCTAAATGGGAGGTGATGTTTTAATCAACTCAAATTTAATGAGGTAATTTATGGGAAAGCAGTCATATATGAATTATTTCTGCCCAATCATTATTAATTTGAATAGATGCTCTTTTGGAAAAATTGGTTCTTTCACCATGACCATGGCAAGAAGATGAAATTAACAGACCGCAATTTCATAGTGAAAAAATTTAATGTTTAGAGAAAACATATTCATATTGAAAAGAAAAAAGAAATTGAAAACAGACGTAAGATAACTGTAATGTCCATTATCTATTATGGTTATTGATTTAATTATGGATATTCTGCCCTGAGTGCCACTTGCCACTTAATCCTCAGTGCATTCAAGTGCCTGTTTTGTTGGTTTATTTGTTGTTGGGTTTTTTGTTGGTTATACAAAGAAGCAGCCAAGATTTTCTTCTGCATTACTGCATTTTGTGTCAGTTAGATTTACACCCAGCAAAGTCAACCATAGTAGACACTTCAGTGGGTGAGTTTTTGGATAGCTTTTCCAAGGCACTGCTCTCTTCTCCTCACACTGAGCACAGAGCTTGTTTTCTCCTGGACACGGAATTCTTCTTCAAGGCCAGACACCAGACAGTTTGGTGTTCAGGTAATAGAAAACCCCTCTAAATATAGGCATAAGTAATAAAACCCATTCTGGTTTAGTTCTTGTGCTATTTCATGGTTTCATAGATAAAAATCTGTTCATAGTTATTACTAGCAATATTACTATCACTGCTAATCATAATCTATTAGCAACAACAATATTATGGGTCCTTAATACCATTGTCACTGAAAACTGTAGAGGTTCCTCAGTGAGATATGCACTGCTTCCTTAAAGCCATAGCAGTAAGCTTTGTGTGAGAGGACTAAGGAAATAGTTTGGAAGAGGCACAAATAAAAAGCAAACATGCATATCTCTGTCTATGTCTTTCTTCACCACATCATTTCTCTTCTGATTCTCTGTTGTTGTCTCTTTGCAATGCCTACTCCTTTCTGTAATACCGAGTTCAGAGATAGTGCTTAAATGATCACTCTAGAATAGAGACATTATCTAAAAAGTCTAATCAAATGAGATTAAAAGACACACTTCTGTGTGCTATAAATCCTAGAGGTTGAGGACATTTTCTGTGATACAGTGCTGTAACAGCTTTTTTGCAGTACGAATGCCAAAGGATATGCCCGGGCCAAGATGTGACTTCTACAACCGCATATTAAAGCCTCCTTCCAGCCAGTGAATCTCAAGTATAAACGAGCCTGTGGAAACCGATGTTGAATCATGCAATGTTTTCCAAGTTCTTTATTTAGCCTCTGTAGAGTAGGCTAGAGTTCAGGCTCCGCAAGGCTGCACGTCTAATGCAGAACTAGAATGTACTTTCTGCAAAAGCAACAGGAAATGTCGTGTGCTGGTCATAAACCAGAGCGAGATTTTGTTCATATTCTCGGGATCAGAATTAAGACTCAAAATGGAGTCAAAGTGCCAAGTGGCTTTATTTGCCCGACAAAAGTTCACAAAGCAGAGAGAGAAAGAGAGAAAGGAAAGGAAGGAAGATAAGAGTCAGTTGCGATAGCTACCACCATGGATCTGCGGTGTCCTGTCAGTCTGATGTGCTCTCAGGTCCGGTGGGAGAACGTTCCGTTTGATGTTCGTGGCTCCTGCTCTTTTATCGGGGACTGTCCTGCTTATCTGCACCCACCACCTGGCGGTGGCACGCATGCCCAACACCGTCTCTGAGGGGTCTCAGGTGGGTTTCAGTGGTCTCCGGACCCCTCAGTCTTCCAGGCTCTGGGTCTGGGCTCATGTGTAGGGGTGCGGTCGCAGCTTTCCACACTGATAAGGCACCATTTCTGACAAGCTGTGGTCCAGTTCATGGTTTGGAGCCTGTCCCCACTGATAGAGCCAGGTTGCTTTGTCATCACCTCGGACAAGCCATCGTCCAGTTTGTAGTTTGCAGTCTGTTTACACTTATACATCAATATTGAGGCATACAGTACACTGCCCTTGTCACTGTCTCTGACAGGAAATTACCCCAAAACTCAATTCCAGGCTCATCAGCTACTGGCTCTTCCCAGGGGGTCACTTGCTCAAGTACATGGATTCATGGAATTCACTAGAATAACAAAGAGCAAAAAAGAAATAGGTCTTTCACTTTGTTACACTCCAGTTTTAAGCACGCTGTGATAATAATTCCTAATGCTGATTTCTAGTTCACAAAAGGGAGAGCTTACTCACTGACAATGCAATTACATTTCTCAGTGTAAGGGCACCATTTATTTCAGAAAATCTCTCAGAATGGATCCTCCCGTTTCTCCCTCATATTGATTTAGCTAAATGACAGTTTTGGACATGGAGATTGCTGTGACAATAGCTATGGAGTTGATAGTAGCTATTATTCCTTATATCTTCTGATGCCCTTAGAGCAAGTACACAAGAATGGAGTGGTATTTTGGAACAGCAGTGGACATGCAAAAATGTTTGTTTGGATTTTGATTTTTTATGGTGCGCTTCAATTTTGATTTGTTGTTAATTCATGGTTTAATCAATGGTTAGCCATAAATATACATGGATAACACTGACTGTTTGCTTTGTTTTTATGAACAGAATAAATCAGAATACATAAATTGAAATACTGAAAATATTAGAAAGCTTTTGTCAGGCTAGCAAGGGAAAAAAATGAACAGCATAGAAAATACAATTGTATAAACATTACCACAGGATTTTATTTATTTATTTATTTATTTGTGAAGCAATCCTACAGGTCCATCAAAGGAATTACTAAAAGTGATAAAAATATGACTTGGGAAGAGAAATGTATAAACAATGTCTATTAAACAATGACTGTCATGGAAAGGGACAGAGATTCACTGGTCAGTTTTTTTCTTGGAGTACAAGAATAAGGGGCAGCATCAATGAAGCTAGAAGGACCCCCATTCAAAATAAACAAAAGTATTTCTTTACACAAGGAGTAATGGGCCTGTGGAGTTTATGTCAGAAGACACAGGAAATCATTAACATTGATACAGATTCAAGAGGATACTATATAAGTTTCTGAAAGAGAAATAAACACTATAGATATATATCTAAATATAGCTTTGATATAATTAGTATATAAGAATAGAAGTATAATGATGATCTGTTGGAAAGCAGCGCCGGGGAAAAAGACCTAGGGGTCCTGGTAGACAAGAGGATGACCATGAGCCAACAATGTGCCCTCGCGGCCAAGAAGGC
>WTSP01013367.1:27098-42872 GCA_025331215.1 Actenoides lindsayi | reverse complement strand
CTTGCCCAGAGGCTTTGGGGGTGCTAGTGAACTCCCCGGGGGCTGGTGCTGGCACGTGGTTTGAGCTGTGTCCAGCTCTGGTCGGGATGCTGAATGCAGCCAGGAGCTCTGGACTCCAGCCTGGGCTGCAAAACACTAGATATGTACATGTAGGTTTATGTGGGGCATCATATTGCCCAGCTCTCCCTGTTGTTGTTGCACATTATTGCTAGAATAAAATGCATGCGGTGTAACCATGTCTGCAGCTGCAGTATGGACAAGCCTAGGGTTGTGTGTACAACTAAGTGATTGCATTGTAAGATAGCTATATGACATTAAAGGAAAATTACTTCTTGTATTCATTCCTAAAGAAAAGGAAATTACCTACTTGCACTTGGTTTATTTTGTTCTTTTGTTGCTTAAAAAAAAATACAAGAAAATTATAGGCAGAATAATTTTTTAATCTCTATCTGGAAGTGAAAGATTAGTCACAGATGGACAGTGGGCAAGCAAGTGCAAGAAAATCTGTGTGTTAGCAAATGCAGGATTCAATAATGCAAAGAAATGTATAATATGGTTGTATGTAAAGATTTTAGTGAAGCATTTCATATAATAGCTCATAAAATGTGACCTGAAAAAATTAATTCAGGCCAATTGGGAAAAACATGAAGAGAAAATTACCACAAGAACATTAAAAACTGCCATGATAAACAGTAATATGCTAAGATATTGGAAGGCTGCTACTGTGATATCAAAAGTATTAACAATTATTTCAGTTTCATGTAATAACTAAATTAATTGTCTGAAGTAAAAATATGAAAACACATTGATTTAATTATTCTGAGTTAGTTTAACACTTGCTGTTAGTCCCTCTGGCATGAAACCTATGACATAACAGTTTACGGTTAGACCTGAGTCAGAGGACTGTGCAAACATCACCAGTGTATTTTATATTAATATATATCCCTAATTATAGATGTTAGGGATATCAGCTTTTCTAAGGAAAAGTAAAATTCTTCTTACTTTCCTGTTGGTGAATGTCATTATGGAAGACTAATCCTCTGTGAACAACTAAAGTTAAGGGAGGGGGAGTAGGTGACAGGCAAGTAAAGGAGTCATCAGACAGGCAGGGTATGTTTTTCTTCTACATGTTGGTGAGATGGCAATGTGGAAGTCTGTAGCTGTGATGCCATCTGCATGTCTCAGACCTCCCAAATACTGAATGCAGAGGCCGTATGAAATCCTAAACATGTGCTTATGAAAACACACAGACATCATGACACATGAATACACACAAACATGTTTAGGAAGATATGATGGCTGTGCTTTTGTCTCTGCTTTGTTACTGTCAGAGAGAGAGCAGCGACAGATGACTCCTGTGTATAGAGCACACACCAATGAGTATTTGCCTGGCTGTCCCTGACATTGATCAGATTCTCTTTAGCTTTTGTTTTGCTTTACAACTAAGAAGATTATTTTCACCAGGACACTATTTTCTAGTGTGCCAGTTCACTATTAACACTGGTGAATAGATAGGTGACTTGCCAAGATGGATTGGACCCACAAACTTCTGCCACATTACTACGTCATGATCTATAAAAAGACAAAATTACAAGATTTGTGTTGTTGCCTTGTAGTAGTAGTCTTTTTCTTCCACCATTTCTTATCCTGTATCTTTGCACAAGGAAAGGTACGCAAACTTCCCACTCATAATAGATAGGAATTGGCTGCTGAGCCATGTCTTTGCATGATTAACTCTGAAGAGACTATAGACAGGCAACGTCCTTCTTAGAGGCACGGTAATTAGAATCATAGAACCATAGAATTATAGAATATTTTGGCTGGAAGAGACCTTCAAGATCACCAAGTCCAACCTTATTCCTAGCCCTATCAAAACCCACTAAACCATGTCCCTAAGCACAACATTTAACCGCCTCTTAAACACCTACCAGGGATGGTGATTCCACCACCTCCCTGGGCAGGCCATACCAATGCCTGACAACCCCTTCTGTAAAGATATGTTTCCTAATATCTAGCCTGAACCTCCCCTGGTTCAACTTCCGGCCATTTTCTCTTGTTCTGTCACTTGTCACCAGGGAGAACAGACCGGTTCCCACCTCGCTACAACTTCCCTTCAAGTAGTTGTAGAGTTAAATAAGGTCTCCCCTCAGCCTTCTTTACTCAAGCTTAAACAGCTACAGATCCCTCAGCCTTTTCTCTTAAAACACGTGCTCCAAACCCTTTACTAGGTTTGTAGCCCGCCTCTGTACCCTCTCCAGCACCTCAGTGTCCTTCTTGTAGAGAAAGGCACAAAACTGGACACAGTATTTGCGATGTGGCCTCACCAAAGCTGAGTGTAGAGGAATTATTTGCCTTCCAGGCTGCATCAAGGCTATGAGACTCACAGATACAAGGAGGGGCATTTTCTAATGTAGTAATTGGAGGTACTGCCATAATTTGTCTTTGTTTGGGCATGCTAAGCAGCTGCAGCTGCTCTTGCACACCCCTTGTTTTCTCCTGTTTCTGGGAATATAGTCTGTTTTTCTACTGTCAAACACCTCTAAAGACACTTCAGACCTCACAAAACTATGCACTGTGTTCCCTTACAAGCTTCTATGCTTTTTCTTGTGTTGTTTGTCATTTGGGGTTTTTTTGTTTGTTTGTTTGTGTTTTTTGTTTTGTTTTCTGTCTTCATACAGCAAATGGTGCTGTGATAAAGTGCTGCAAAGCACTTCCAGTAGCTGAAGGGTACTATCCCAAGAAGGTAAACCTTTGGATTTAGCAGCAGTTTATCAATAGACCTGACTTTGCATTTATTTTCCTTTTGAAGCTACTTCTGTCTGTCAAGAGCGTGATTTTGACAGTAATTAGCACTGTGTCATCGGTGAAGACTGTAGTTTTCTTTGTATTATTGAAGTCTTGTCTTTGTCTCCATCAATAAAACTAAAAATAAGCATCTGCTTCTAGCAAAATTCTAATCTCATGGGATTACCTGTGAAAAGAGAGCAGGTACACTTTGCTGGTTTCCTTCATGAGTAAAGCAAGAAGAAATGACTACAGTTGGAAAGTGACAATTTTTGAAAGTTTAAAATTATCCCTATGACTCCTTCAGTCTGAAAAGACTGATTATCCATTACTGCAAATTTTATGATTCCTCTCAGACTGAGACAGTTTAATTTTAGCTGGTAGGAGCTGTGATTTAAGAAACAACCCACCTACTGGAATCAGGAGAGGCACTCAAAGGATGACAGAACATAAAACAGTGCAGAATATATAGTCAGGTGGTTTGAAGATAAAGTTTCGTTATTTTGTGATAATTAGTGTCACTTGCATGAAAACTCATCCTTAAAATATATCGATTTACCCAACAATGTTTTGCTTCAACAGTACCCTTAAGGACAGCTGTGAATAACAAGAAAGGAAGAATAGTTTTGAACTAGGTTGATATTCAGACAGATGGATAGACAGGTGATTTACATGTATGAAGGGTATATAGGTTAAATCCTACTAATTAAAGAAGGAATTAAAAAAAAAAAAAAAAAAAAGGTGAATAATTTCTAGTATTGCATGATTGACATCGAAACCTAGTCTTTGCACACTCCAGAGGAGCAGCCATCATGCTGCTTGTGGGATCATTATCCTTTTGATTCAATGTTCACTTCTCTTTTAATCTCAGATTTCTTATGTAACCACTTTTGTTAATTTAAGTGTTTCTTCTGTCCTTATTGCCAGTAATTAGAAAGGGATCTGCACACTCAAGAATAATTTTACTGAAGTACAGTTATTTCTCATCATCTGAGGAGCTGTCAGCACTGTTTCTTAAGTTTCTTTCACCCACATATTCAAGTTGTAGAAAATAATCATGGCCAGCAGCCTTTTCATTTTCATGATGCTACAAGATAACAGGGGAGCTTTACACCAGATTTTGTGCTGACCTGCCACAGAAGGTACTCATAAAGTGTGCAGTAGAAAATAGTTTTAAGTGGCTGGGCAAGTAGCAAGGAAGGTGGTTCACTGTTGGCAACAGCAGGGGCCTAATGTTGTTTGTAGGACTGACCAGTTTCTTTGTGTCCTCTTCAGTCATGCATTGTAGGGAGGTTGTGCTGGCAAGTGGGTCCTGTGCCTCCACTGAATGAACTGTACCTCCAGGTTTCCATGCTATCCTTGTAACGCCACATTTACTAACATACATGAGAGCTGTTAAAAATATCTAGAATTTTTTGCTCATCCTTCATCAGCGCTAAGATGAAAATGGTTTTACAGAAAAGTATATGAATTTTACAGCATTGTTATTGAGGCACTCAAGCGTTGCAGAAGGTTTGTAGAACTTGAGTGGCCTGGCACATCCCAGGTTTCACCTGGGAAATAAACCTGTCACCAAACAACTGCAAGGTCTTTTAGCTCCCCTAGTCGTCCTTTGTACCTGAAAAAAGTGATGCCACGTATTATGATGAGTTCTAGGAGAAAATAGAAACCTTCCTGCAAATCCTTCCCAGACATTTCTTACCATCAATGTTTTTCTGCCACTCAACTGTAGTGGACAAGAAGCTCAGCTAGGATAGTTGGTGCTGAAGTTTTTGTAAGTGAATTTATTGACCTTTTATGAAGTCCCATTTTCATCTGGGAATTAACCATATACTGCAGATACCTCTATGACCTTCACTTGTGCCCAACCAAATGCAGCATAAGCTGCTGGGATGACTCCCATTGGCAAACCTGGATAAAGCTCCAGGCATGCAAACAATCCCATTGCTTGAGCACGCAAAGTCAGTGAGGCCTTCTGCCCCTGGGAAGTACACGTTCCTGTGTAGACTAACCACGAGAGGTTACAAAAAGAAAAGCTCTGTGGTGCTAACTCTGGCAATCATGCTGCCCAGGGGAGGACAGTAGTGCCCTTACTTATTCTGCAAGGGAGCTAATGGTCTCAGGGTGTCAGTAATTGAGATTTTAAGAGTAACCACTTTGAACACTATAGTCTTTAAATACAAATATATGGAAACTATGTGCTGACAGCAAAGCACTGCTTTGCATATAATTTGGAGCTCTGTCTCAAGAGGGAAATGGTCTTCATGTTTTAGCATTAAATCTATGTTAAAAAAAAAAAAAAAAAAAAAAAAAAGAAGGAAAAAAGATTCTCCAGAAAATGACTTATTAAAAGACTTGTACCAAATCAAAGTAAATACAGTTCATGCTTGCAACTGATTTGTTCAGACAAGACCCTTTCTCTTTTTGTTGCTTAGGCTAAATACATACTGGCATTTTTGGTAACTTGTCAAGCATGTAGGAAAAAATACTAAAAGAAAGATGCTTCTTTTGATAATGGAAAAAAGAAAGCATGTGAAAATGAATATAAAGATGTCAATTGCATGTAAACTAAGGAAATGAATGGACTGAAGAGACACATATTGTACTGTGATGTCACAAACGCCCTTATTATCTGTAGTATAATTTTAGTGGTAAACCCATGGATGCAAATGAACCCATATCATTACTGTTCTTCAAAATCCCACAGTACTGGAATTCCAGCAGTCCCCTCATCCCCTTTATTTTTATTTTTCTCGGCCTCTAGTTGCCTCTAGTTCTAATACTGAATACTTATCTCCCCAAACAATTTAAAAAGTGTTATATACTCATATAAAAGGAGATCCTACTGGTGATTGAAAGGATCTCTTGAACTGCATTTCTTCCAGTGGCTCCTTTCAAGTTGTGCTACCTTATTTCTTTGTCAATGAGTAAGTAGGGCATATCATGTCCACTGAGCTGATTGTCTTTAGGGACTGGAGAGTATAATGAGGCATGAACCCTTATAAATATATTAACAATTATCCTCAGAATTACTTGGTAAAGATCAAGGAAAACTATGCAGTTTTGCAAATTAGAAATACAATCTTACTAAAACAAAAGCCAACAAACAAAATCCTGCCTCTATCCTTCCCTCTGCTACTCACACTTTTTTCATCTAAATGTTGTTGTCAAGAAAAGAGAAGTATCAGAAGTTTTCCCAGCTCATATCAGAATAACATCAAAGTAATGTAATTGAAGCCTGTTCAGGTGACCCTAGTGTAAAACTGATGCAAGTTAAGGGACTATCAAAATCAATACTTTAAAAACGCTTGAAGAAGCTACATTTTCACTAACCTAATGCCAGCTACTCTGCCGTGCCACCATGGGATATTGACAGGTACACACCAGTCCCAGTCTCCCACAGCTTTCACAGTAACTCTATTACAATATCATATTTCTTTTGAGCTGACAGAAGTCCCTCCGGTTGATATTCTAAGAACTCCACACATAGCTGGAAACTTGCAGCCACACAGGCAGTAGATGTGTGTCAGGATCCTGCATTATGCATGAAGGTCACTTCTTTTTGCCTGTGCTGGAGAAGCCCATTGTACTTTGGGGTTGATTTGTCACTGAGTTCAGTGTCACAGTGTTGTGAACAGTCCGACAATTTGCTTCCCAGAGCCTCCTCTTTTGAAGACTCTGTGCTAATCCAAGGTGTGTGAAAAGGCAGAGGTGATGAATCTAGATATTAATATGGATATTTTTGAAGGAAGGTCTTGTAAAGAGCAAACACGCTTGTTTTGCACGGACTAACCTTGAGTTGCTCTGTTTTTACACAGCCTGTTTAAACAAGATTTTGTAGAGAACTGTATTTATACAATACATTGTGTATAAAGTTAAGTGCATTGAAGCTATATATTTCAAAATCTTCCTATAATTAGGAAATGTCTGAAGGTGGAAATACACTGTCTAAAACAGGTAAGTTGTCCCGAGAAACTAATTAAACCTTTGTGTGTTAACCAGTTTGTACATCAAAGGTAATACAGGTCTATCAGTCCAAACTCTTGCCAAATTCAGAATGCACAGGTTTTTGGACAACTGTGATACTCAATAAATTGGTATCTGTTTCAGTTGTCCTTCTGACTTTGTAACCTATTCATACCCATTCCTAGATGAAGTTTGCTTTTGTAAAAAACTCTTTTTTTTTTTTTTTTTTTTTTTTTTAATGAAAAAATATACTTCTGCATTCTTAGTAAAGGAAAAGGGTAGAAAAAGTGTCACAGTGATATGAAATGCAACTCTCCACCCCTTTTCAAAACACTCCTTTTCATACTAGATTGCATGTGTTGAAATGGCTTGGCTTAAGTCTCTATTATAGTAGTTAAACCACATTATAAACCCCACTGAATTAATGATGTCCTATACATTTGTTCCATTACTTGAACTGAGTGCTGGTTTCAAGGAAGCAGTTGTCCATTATTACACTTCCTGAATCAATACTGTTTTGAAGGAGTCACTAAGTTAATTTATGCTTTTAGTCCCATAGTGCTTGTTCAGTCTGACAGCTGTAGAGGAGGTCAAAGGAGGTAAAGCTGTGTTTCTTAAGATGTAATAGTTCTGAGAAATCCCAGGTCACTCTAATTACTACCAGTCCAAGCTAAGCATAATGGCAACCTGCTTCATGCTTCAGAGAGCCTGATGGTGCCTTGGGAAAATGAAGCATGCTCTCCATTCTGTGTGCTTGGTGGGCTGAAGTGGCAGTCACCTGGGATGTAGTTGGATTTACCTTTGAATGGAATCCTCTGATGTAAAACAGCTGAACTGCCTTTCATCAATAATTACACCTGTTATGCAAACTGATCTTCAAATGGGTCTGCTGACGGACAGCACATTCTGTGGCATTTTTGTTACCAAAAGGAGTCCGAGGCTGCTGCATGCCTGCCCTTGGCAGAGGAAAGGAGCTTCCTGTTCTGTATGGGTTGAGTTTTGGTCTTGGAGTCGTATTTGTGTTCTCCCCAAAACCAAACCAGCAGATGGGTAGTGCAGCCAATGAAGACTTCGCTTTCGGTTTTACACACTGATCTCTGTACCTGGGACTTGTCATGCCCACGTGGTCTAATCAGTCTCAGTGCTGAGAACATTTTCCTAATGACCAGCCTGCAGTTTTGTTTTCTTAACAAATCCCTATTTGGCTGACTTTCCCACAGCCTTCACAAACTGTTCATGTTACAACAGATGAGTTTCTGACCCTGCCTCCCCCTGAGTTTATTCATGTATTTATGAAAGTGTGAGTGTGCATGAAAATGTTAAGCAAATGATGCTAGACATTTTCTGCACTTTAAAGGGAAATGTTTTCAGCCAGCCATGTGGAAATGCTTCAATATTTCATTAAAAAAAAATAAAATAGTGTATAACATTTGAAATAATGAAGTTTAATACATGCTGACAGTTTCTGGGTTAAGCTTCTCCTATGAGGAGGTTTGTTCCTTGTGACGCCAGAACAATAAATTTTGAAAAGAAGGCAAATAGTGAAAAAGAAACCTGTTAAATATACACTTCATGATTACTTAGGCAGAGCATGAGTTTAGTGAAATGGGATAGAACTTGGTTATATTAAAACATATTTGAAACAAGTGGAAAAGAGTTTTTGTTGAAATGTAGCTCAGCTGTATGAATCTTGTGAGATTTTCTTTCTGTCAAATCTGAGAAACCAAGGACATATAAACTGAATAAACGCACATTAGCCATTTTATAAAACAATTTATATCAACTATTTTTAAAATTTTATGTTTGCTCTTACGAAGGAATGACTTGTCCTTAAATATAAGCCCTGATTGCTTCTGTTTGTTATGTCTCGGAAGACATAACAAGAATAGTCCTAGTGATTTCAGCTGGCAAACACAGAATCACAGAATCACAGAATCACAGAATCACAGAATCACAGAATCACAGAATGGTGGGGGTTGGAAGGGTCTTCTTGAGATGATATGGCCCAACCCCCCTACTCCAGTAGTGTCACCCAGGGCAGGTTGCCCAGGATCACATCTAGGCGGGTTTGGAATCTCTTCAGAGAAGGACACTCCACAACTTCTCTGGCAGCCTGCTTCAGTGCTCAAGTTTTTCCATATGTAGAGGTGCAACTTCCTGTCATCTGCCCCTTGTCCTATTACTGGGCACCACTGAAAATAACCTGGCCCTATCCTCTCAGCACCCACGCTTCAGGTAGTTATAGACATTGATAAGATTCCCTCTCAGTCTTCTCCAGGATAAACAGCCCCAGGGCGCTCACCTTTCCTCATAAGAGAGGTGTTCCAGCCACTTCACCATCCTCAGAGCTCTCTGTTGGACTGTCTCTAGTACAAGGGAAACCTCCACTCCCTTTAAAAAACAAGATAGGTGGTCTCTATGGTATCTTCCTAAAAGGGCATATCTTCTTGTTTTAAGCTCAACTCAAACAGTTTTATTCCAAATTCAAGCAGAAGTGCAGTGTGTGGTCATACCACAAGAGGAACTTTCATTACTATTTTGAAGAAACTTGTGAGATGGCAACATGTTTCCAGTTGAGACACCGGTTTCAATCAGATACCAAATAGGCAAGAATAAAGATCCCGGTGGATGAATATGATCTGTTTATGATCTCAGTGGTCAGATGGGACTCTCGTCTTCCTTCTCATCATAGGAAATAAATTTATCCAGGATTGCTTATTTTAAGAGCCAATGACATCATTTCCACAGAATGAGGAATATGTGGAGGCATCTTGCAGAAAAAAATTTGTCGCACTTGTATTACCATCCCATTCTTTCAAATACTTCAAAATACTTTCAAAAGCTCCAGTATATTTAGGTGAAATATCCAGACTCAGACACCTCTGAAAACATATGCAAATATGAATTACTATTAGAAGAGGGAAACAATCTGAATTTTAAAAAGTTATTTCCCTGATTTTCCTGTAATTAATGATGCAGAACTTGCACCAATAGAAATAAACCATGAGAAGACCCTAGCTTTTGAGTGCTTTTAATCATGTATAGGCTATTTCTTTTGTTTGTTTGTTTCTTTGTTTCTCTGTTTTTTCAGATAATGAGTGTAATTTTATGAGCTGCATTTCATATATCTCATAAAGAACAAAATACTGTCTAGATTAGAGACCTGAACTACAAAAAGGCTACAGCTTCAGCATTCATTGTCTCCTTCAGGCTGCAAGGATAAGGCATAACCTCTCTCCTGATGGTAATGTTCGTAGCATTTATCACATTCATTTTTCCTCTTTCACAAAATATGGCTGCAGAAGGACAGAACTGAAGGAATGGCTTGAATCAAAGGGACTGAGTAAGACTTATCCTCAAATATCATATGGCATTCCACAAAACTCTAAGAGTCATCCTCTGAATAAATAGTGTCCGCTGTCTGCATAATATTTGACTAGCAAATGTTAGACTTTATGAATTTAAAACTGCATCATGGAAAGTAAATGAAAGACCTGAATTATGTCCACATTTAATTTTTGATTAATACACTTGAATGATGCATCAGTTCTAGGCAATATTCTCAGAAAAAACCATATGGTTATGGTGATAACGTAGTAATTCCACTTCCTCACTTCCCACTTGGATTAAATCAGCAAACACTTTTTATGGACCACAATATATTAAAGCACTTCAGTACATACTGAAGATGGGACAGCACACAAGTTCTGTGCAAGTTAATGAATTTTGAACAGAAAAGAAAACAGGACAACACAAACCACTGTATCAACAGACGAACACAGAGATGAAGTCACTGCAGAGGATGGTGGAAAAAGACGTGTATGTCTTTGAGGGACTCCTATGTCTGGCAATAATCCTGAGCTTAATAATGTACAAGTAGAGAAAGGCTGAATATTGTTGTCTTTGAGCTTGATGGAGAAGTCCAAGAACAGTGGACACCTATAAATGTGCAAAATATGCATTTGGCTATGCTGCAGAATCAGATGAGTTTTAGATGATGAATTGCATTCTTCACTTGTATGTGCATGTGAGAGCCAGGCAGGTACCCCAGTGCACAGTGCACCTTTTATTTAGTGCCTGGCTTTAAAGTATTCACCAAGAAAAACGAAAGAGTGCTTTTCTAGGTAAATAAGCAAAGTAATGTGGAACGTATTAGCATGTACTGATTTTTCATTATACTGAAAATTAACTCTTTGCTCTTTGGGCTTCATTGTCAGCTGCAAGGAGTAATTAACATCGGACAAAGGATGAATGCCATTATAAGAAGCTGTACAGCTGAGATTTCTAGTCTCATTTGCAATTATGCCTGAAGGTAAGAGGATCACATAGCAGGCTGAGATCTTGCATAATCAGTTAAGAGACTTTAATGTAATAAGAATAGAAAAAAAGGTTATGGTGAAGACACAGGCAAAGATGCCAGTCATGAACCTGTTTCTGAATGTTATAGTCTCTGTACCAGTGCCATTCAAATATGTGCACGTGCTCAGGATTAAATGTGATCAACATGTACATCTGTAAGGGCTGTTCTACCCTTATTACACACCTGAGAAGAGCACAGAGATTATGAAAATATATCTCAAATTCTGGATTGCATTTTCAGGTAGTGCACAGTTAACACACACACACACACACACACACACACACACACCCACACCCACCCGCTTTCTTTCAATTTGATACAGGCTGAGGACTAGTATTCATGGGTATAATCTTTGCTATTCTCAAAATTCCAGTTCATGCAGTCAGATTGTCTCAAGATGAAAACAGATGAAGAAGCCCCTGTGAAATATTTAAGATGTGTATTAAGACAACATTGACATTTGAAATCAGTTTAGCCAGAATTGTCATATAAGTTAATCTTTCAACCACGTTGGTTATAAAGTTTATCTTAATTAATTTAATTAAGGGTAACTCAACTGTTCAGAGCCAGACCATGCTTAGAAAATATCTTAGAGACTGGAAGACTTGAAGAGTCGCTCGTGTGCTAGGTGGTTGCATTCAGATGAATATCTACCCTTTTCCCCTCCACTCCTTCTATAACGAATATTCAGTCCCAATAAACTGGATAAAAAAAAAATTATAAAATCAAATTCTATACTGCATAGACTTGAAGCAACTTTTTTGAAGGAGAGGTGCTGACTCTGTCTGTGCTGTTTCTGGCAGCAATGCTCACAGTCCATAGAGCCTCATGTTTTGAATAACTGTACACAGGGGCCAGACCAAATCACCTCTTCTCCCTCCACCTTTATTTCAGTTTCTGCGTGCTCCAGACTGGGGAAAGAATGGCAAGACTATAGCATGGGAAGGCTCAGGGGTGTAGAAGCAAAGCAGGAGCTGGAGTCACCTTCCAACATAACTTCACCAGCATTGCTTACCAGGCCCTAAAAACTGTGCCAGGAGTCCTACTGATAAGAGCTCAATTACTGCTGTGCAGACAGGAAAGTGTAGTTTAAAGCTTGCTTTTTTCCAGTGTTGAAGTGTAAGCACAAGGATCTGTGTAAGATCCACCAGGATTGGGAGCTGGTCCCATCAACATTTTTAGTGTGGATCTAAAGGGGAAGACCCTTACTTGGGTGGGGGGGGAGGGAGAAGATAATGAATGGGAAAGAGAACGTTCATCAAAGTGCCCTTTCTGAGCACAGCCTTAAGTGTACATTCCCTGGTTTAAAGTCATGTTACACTGATCAGGAAGAACCAGACCAGACTGTCTTGAGACAGTAAATGAATGCTAATGAGCCTTTGCCTGTTCTTCACTCAAAACATTGGTTTGCAGCATTTCAGGAGGTGGGCTGGGCTGCAAACATGTCAATGTATTAATTTGACTTACTGTGACATTGAAATACAATCAAAAGGATCATCTATATATACAGGGGGCTCAAAGTAAGGAAAAAAGGCAGCTATGACAGAGTCCTTGATAATTTGCTAACAAACTGTGTACCAATGAAGACGTTCACAAGACAGTGCTGATTTCACAGTCACTCATGAGAGACGACAAGTAAGAACAAAACAGTGTTCATTTGAGCCCTAGTGATATTGAGCTGTTGTCTAAGTGCTTTAAAGTAGCAGGGCACCCATCAGAATGCACATTACCAGTTGTACTAGAACAGTATTGCACACTTCACTCTCCTTCAACTTAAACAAGTACTTAGTTCTGTGAAGAGGTTGCACGAAATCAAGGTGTTGGCTCATGACTATATACTGGGCTGTTGGCATCGAGTATGTCTCAAGCAGGCGTCCCATTTGGTATGATGAGGTTGGTAGTCCAGTACTGTACATCTCAACATGGACTTCTAGCAGTCCACTATCTGACTTGAGGAACATACTAGCCCATTCAAGCACTTCTGAGTGCATTGTAGACATTAATCTGAATAGAATGTAACCCATTGAAGAAGAAATTAACCACAAATGCATTTTTTTCATACGCCAAAGGAATGCTTGTGGTAGAGGCTGGGGAAAAGATTGCTAAATGTTTAAAATTATCCAAACTGTTTTAGTTGTAGTGCAGCCTTTTATACCACGGAGGGATTAACGGGGACATGTTTACCGAGCCATTCCTGTTACCCACTGTGTTTATGGATGTAAACTGTGCATGCCATTCAGTCATCTCAGCAGTTGCACTGGGACTGGGCAAGTTTTCCTTCACCACATCACACCTAGCTCCTGGGCTGCTCTGGTTTGGAAGTCTGGCTTTAGACTCCCAGAAATATTCGGAGAATGTGACCGTTGCAGTTAAACGCGTTCTTAGTGAAAAGCCATTTGTGAATAGATGGTCTCATTCCCACAGCTAAACAACACTTTCTATTAGAGCTCAGAAACTGGAAAGAAATGGAAAGGTGGAGCAGCCAATGCAAATGATGAGTGACATGTGCTATATATGTATATTATATAAATATTGGGTCAGGTTCTTCTGGAAAGCCACTTTGACTTCTATCTGGAAATTAAGTATTTTTGTGAACAAGAAAACCTTCTAACTTATTCTGGTCACCGGTCAGTGACGGCTTTTTTTAATAAAATACTTGCAATTCACTCAGAAAAGGGAAAAATATGAAGAAAACTCCATTTCTGTATGAGCATTTAAGCCAAAATAATTAAGCAAACCAGGAACATAAATAAAATACCCTCAAATAAGCACTGTCCTCCCATCACCACTTATTTTCTTAAATGGAAGAAAATTATATCAGCATACATACAATGAACAGCTAGATTAGGTTGTTGAGATTAATTAGTACCGTTGAAATACTAGTTCTAAAATGGTAAAGAGTAAGAAAATCAGAAAAAAAGACTAACCACACTGCTGAATATACAGGTCTGGAGCCACAGCTTTTAGAACCAGACAGCTACAAACTAGGTTCTTGTCTGGTTTGCAGATGCTTGTCTGTGGGAGTTTACTAAGGCTTTAACCATGAGGAAAAATGTCCAATTTAAACCATATATATGCTTAGCTTTAGCTTGCCAAGGACAGAAGATGAGGCCCTGACATAGATGCTTCCTCTGCCTTGATCCAAGACTTTTCCCCACCTTGCACCACACCATCAAGATGCTTAGATGCCTAATGGGAGTGCAAGTGACTCCCTTGGAAAGCAAAGAGAAGCTGCAGGTTTGTGTCATGCTTGTAGGCTCAGGTACTGTGCTAGAAGAAATAGAGCTTTTCAGTAGTGCAGCAGAATACCTTTCGTCTGCTTAACATGGAAGTTTCCAGCATGACTTTCACAAAATTTTGCACTGTACTTGTTGAAAAGGGTGTTATTTATTTTCCTTTGCATCCTTTGAAGGATTCCTCATTCTACTTTAATCTTATCCGTCCGTGGTTTTCCTTTCTCTTTGTTATTTTTTTTTCTCTCCATGCTCAAAACAGAGGACATGGTCCCCTGCTTAGACAGGGTCTCAATCACAGCATTTGTGACACAGGTCTCATCTTCAATTCACAGATCAGTGCATTTTTCAGCCTTGTGAGTATAAACCTGGTGCTGCTCATTTATTTCCTCTATCAGTGGTGGAAGAGTAGGCGTCTTGAAATGCTATAAAAGGAAAAGGTACTGTGCAGCTAGATATGTATCCAATCTATGTGTATGCTTGAGAAGTATGGGTAATTTTCAAGGGAGACATCACTATGATGAAGGCTACTCGATGCCAAATTGAGCCTAAAGTAGAAAGGAGCACAGCGTATTTCAATTTGGGGATTTTGAAAGTTCAGGAAAAATTATACAGACCTGGAAGTAGAGAACTTACTACAGACACTTATTACACTACCACTGGTCCTGCTTCTCACTTCTATTTATATAGAAAAATTTGTACTAGGTGTGTTTGCTAACCATTCAGCCTAACTCTTTGCCCAGTAAGATCATAGAACAGATCCTTCTGGAAGATATGCCAAAATGTATGGAAGGTGACTAGAGACAGGCAATATGGATTCACAAAAGCAAATGATGTGGTCTTTTATGATGGAGTGACTGCATCAATGAACAAAGTAAGATGTACAGAAATTATCGACCCGGACGTCCTTAAGGCCGTGATACAGTCCCCCACAACATTCTTGCCACTAAAGAAGAAGTGGGTTTTACAAATGGACTGTAAGATGGATAAGGATTTGGCTGGATGGTCACATCCAAGGTGTTGCAGTCAATGGCTCATTGTCCAAGTGGAAACAAGTAACCTGTGTTGTCCCTCAAGGGTACATACTGGGACCATTACTATTTAGTATCTTCATCGATGACATATACAGTGGAAGTGAGTGCAACCTCAGCAAATATGTGGGTGACAACAAGCTGATATGCTGAAGAGATGAGATGTCATCCAGATGAACCCTGACAGGCTTGAGGAGTGGGCCAATGTGAATGTCATGAAATTCAACAAGGCCAAGTACAAGGTCCTGTACCTGGGTTGGGGCAATCCCTCATATCAGTACTGACAGGGGTACGGTGTGAGTGAGAGCAGCCCTGCAGAGAAGAATTTGGGGGTACTGGTGGATGAAAAGCTGGATATGAACTGGCAATATGCAGTCGCAGCCCAGAAAGCAACTTGCAT
>WTSP01013367.1:8823-26256 GCA_025331215.1 Actenoides lindsayi | reverse complement strand
TGTTCTACACCAGCCTGTAGAAAATGCATATATATATATATATAAATGTACACACCATATGCATACAAGCAACACAGG
The DNA here is from genome assembly GCA_025331215.1 of Actenoides lindsayi. Classification (NCBI taxonomy): domain Eukaryota; kingdom Metazoa; phylum Chordata; class Aves; order Coraciiformes; family Alcedinidae; genus Actenoides; species Actenoides lindsayi. The sequence continues at coordinate 26,178 of WTSP01013367.1, read as the reverse complement.
CTTTAATTGCTTATTGAAATTATTATTTATATTGCTTATCAGTGCCTCTTCTGTTAAAGATGTGAACCTCTTATAGTAACACAAGTCACATGTAATAAAGGAATTTCTCCAACTCAAAAACAGTAAAGGCAACACTGTTCAAGAGGAAAATAGGACAGATGTAAAAGGTGTGGAAAGAAGGTTGGACAAAATATTTTTCTACATGATTCACTGTGCGTAATTCTAGATCCCAGAGATGATTTATGTTTTGCATTTAAATTTATGGTGGGCTGACCCCAAACATCAGGTAAGCCCCACACAGCTGCTAGCTCACTCTCTTCCACCTGTAGGACAAGGTATAGAATAGGAAGAACAAAAGTGAGAAAACTTGTAGGTTGAGATAAAGCCAGTTTAATAAGTGAAGGACCATCACCACCACCACCACTTCCCCCCTTCTGCCCTGCAAAGGCACCAAGTGATGTAAAGGAAATCAGTCACCATTTCCAGCAAGCAGACTGATGCCCCACCAATCTCTGAGAACAATGGCTACCTTCCCTGGAATCCTCTTCCCAGAAATGGAGAAAGGCAAATCCATCCAGACAAACCTAGTACAAAAGTCTAGTGTATTGGGCCATAGTGTCTACATCATATTGACTGACACTTTCAAAGAACATGCTCTATCACTTTTAAGGGGCCTTTGATCCCGCTTCAATGGATCACATATATATATATATTTTATGCCCAACAGTCTGTGTACTTAATTGTATTTATTGTGGTTAAGGCAGTACAATATGTTTCTCTACAGCTCCTACTGACCTCTTGCAGCATCCCAGAAAACCAGTATATTTCAAGTTGTTCATTTAGCCTGCTTTTGATTTTCCAGCCCAATGCAAATGTTTAGTGACCTTTCCTGCTATCTGTTGTGGGCTGATATCCTCCATCTAGTGATGTGACCATCAGAAGTGTGACGCCTGACCTACCATCTGATGTGCAACTGCAGATAACCACAATGCATTAGCTTGTAAACCAGCGAGAAAGCAGCATCAGAAACATTTTTGTGATGAACAGACTGCTCTGACCATTCTCTCCATTTGCTGTGCCCCACCTGTATTTCACTAGTTTATTTGTGTTTCTCATACATTTCCATACATGTGTAGCCTACTTCTAAATTGATACACGCTCTATCAAAACACAACTGGTGGTGTTACTAACAGATGCTGCTAAAATATATTTTGATGCAATCTTAGCAAGCTAAATTGTGAGTCAAGATGTGTTTCCACATTCTTATGTTAAGAGGAATTTAAATATATATGCTGATATTGATCTATATCATTGAAAGAGAATCTGCAGTAAATACAATTATAAAGCAATACAACAAAGACTGACGCCAAGTCTACCTTTTATGTTTTATATTCTTAATCTAAAGAAGTCTTTTGCATCCTGAAGTGTGTTTCTCTATTAAAGAAAATCATGCAAATTACAAAAAAAAAAGAAAATTAAAAGTTGGTATCAGTAAAATCAACTTCATTTTTGTCCCATTTTATTTTATAAAGTGACATGATCACAGGTGAGTGATCACTAAGTGAGCAGATTAACCTCCTATTATCTGAATCCAAGGTACAAAGTAAGTGTCATCATATTTACCACAGAACTATCAGAAACTACATATTTCATAAAGATGTAGAATGCTGATGTGCATGTTAATCCCTTGAGCTCATTAGCAACACGTTTGGGAAGATGGACATTGATAAATAGTTGCTATTCTGAAGAGAATTACTCATTATTTTCTCTCATTGTCTTCATTAGAGTTCCTGGGGATCTACATCATGAAGAATGAGAGGAAAAATCACTTTTCATTTCTTCAGTAACAGGCCCCATGTTTCATGTAAGAGTTGCAATTTATAATTAAGTCAGAAAGATTCAAGATGTCTATTTTCAGAAATTTATGATTGAAGTGCTAATATTCAGCCATCACTCATCAAAAGTAATCCTCTTTGTGTGTGCACCATCGTATTCTTATTTTTGTGTCTGGTAGAGATATGTAATCAGAAAAAATTGCAACATCACTTCTGTGACATTTGTGTTGAAAGATGATACGTTGTTAGTGTCCAGACTGTGCGTTTGGCAGACAAGGTACCTGTCATCAGTGCAATACCTATGGATGGTTTTTATCTCTACAAGACAATTTTTGGTGAAAGGACAGAAGCTGAGATCGATACGAAACAAAAGCATGTATATCTCTGGGCTTATTCTGGATCAGTAAGGAGCAGAAAAACTGGAGACCCATCTCTCATAAACACACAAAACTTCAAGTATTTTTTAAAATCTCATTGTTTAAAATCGGGAGCAGATGGCTTTTCCACGTGCTACTTTAACCCCTCGGCTTCTTCAGAAACCAAAATGATAGCAGTTAAGTAAACTAAAAAACTCTGGGGATCAGGCTGTAGAGCAAGTAAAGTGAAGAGAGGCAAGGGTGTGAGCAAGCACTGGCTCTGCTTTGGCATCTCTGCTGGAAGCCTCATAGCGGGTGTGCACTGCAGCCGCTGTTTATCTTTTCGGAAGTTAATTTGCCTATGCAGGAGTGGAGAAGAGAGGATAAGGATTGATAAATATTCCAAGAAAATTTGACTTAAAGGAAATGAAATTGTCAGTTTACATTTCTGGTGCTCATTCAGAGAGCAGTAAGATAGAAAAAAATATTTTTAGGCTCATTCAAACCTTTGCTTTTTTATCTGGAAGAACAAAGGGAACACATTGAAGGGAGCGCAGCACCACAGCTGATTTCGACAGAAACAAACTTACCTGCCACAAAGACCCCACGAATAAGTCCAGGAAAATGCCACATCATATCTCTCCTCCACATTTGCTGCCAGTGAGGCTGAGATAAGTTGTATCTCCTTCAAGGTACTGCAATGTAAGTGCTTCAAAAATGACCTCATTTTTCAAAAGTTTTATTGTTAAGTTTGAAGACTAGACAAGGTCATACTGGTTTTACATTGTTCTACATGATTTAAGTATATACAAAACCATTTGAATATTACACAGCTTGAAAGGTTGCAAAGGTCATTGTGTCCGAGATACTTCTGTACTTAACTGACACATCTGAAGCCAGCACTGAATATTATAGTTCATATTTGTTGTATAGCAAAGATACACTCATTTAGTATCCTTAGTCTTCAAAACTGACACTAATTTGTATGCAGCCATTCCAAAAGAGAAAGTCAACCTCAAAACCAGAGCCAGTCAACATGATAAGCCCTTAGCAGAACACAGATAAAATGGATCCTTGTGCCGGTGCTTTATTTCCTAGGCTATAAACATAGCACATTACAGAGCTACAGGAAGGTGAAGTCTGCCTACAAATACTTAACTGGTTCAGGGTGAAATTTAATTAGGAGAACATTTTCAGTGTTGTTCAATGCTGTCATTGCAATTAATACAGAAGCAAAGGATCATTTCAGAGCTTTTCCACCCCCTCTTAAAGGGACATACCCTGTCCTGCACTTACTTCTGCTTTTGGGGTACTAGTTGCTTTGACTGGGAGAGTACAGTTATGCTAATTTATAACGTGTCCCTTATGTCAACAGTGTTCACCAAGACAAGAAAATAAAAGTAAAGGGAAAAAGTTTAACTCTAGATCATAACCTGATTCTCATGCTTTGTTAAATCTGGAGTATTCCACAGAAATCAAGAGTTATTTCAGACTTACACTGCTGAATCTGGGAGCAGAATGTGGTACTGTGGCTGTACAATGCCATTTAAATAAAGGTTCTTGCTAGCTAAGGAAAAATTTAATTAGAAAAAGCCTTAGTATAATGGTTGAAGTTGTAAGGGCATCACATATATGGTTCTTTTATAAATTATTACAGAGTGTTATCACAATGTATGGAGCTTTGCAGATTGTGAAGACTGCTGGCAGTTGAAAGCTTACACAGGACATAAGGATGAAAATACTCTAATACAAAATCAAATTACTATGTTAGGTATTATGACAGCACTATTTTTATATGCACATGAATAGATAACAATTAATTACTAATCCAAAAGAGATTAATTTAAAACTAAAACTGAAGTTGTAAAAGCTGAATAGCATGAAAAAAATTACTTCAGAACACAGAACAAATATTTCAAAAGAACATTAAAACAAGTTAGTAAACTAGGGAGCCTAATTTTCTGAAATGGCCTTCCATTTTTGGGGATACAGTTGACAAGTGAAATAGCTCCATGCTGTTCTTCATATCTGTAATTAAATTCAGAGTCATGTGCTCTCCCACAACAGGAAAATATTTTTGGAGCTCTTTAAGTATTGCGTGTATTTAAGAGTAATAAATATAATGGGTTTTTGTTTTGTAGAGATTAAAGTGAAAAGCATGGGCAGTAGGTAATTTAGAAATACACTTGTCCTCTATTATTCTGATTTTTTTTTTCCTCTTCAGAAGTACCATCATGATTGACTTTCTCTTTAAAATCACTCGCTATGCTTGAAGACCACTCCATATATACATCATTAAGGAATGCTGTTAACACAGTTACAGACAAGACAGTAACAGTCTAGTGGCTTTTGTTATGCAGCACAAAGTAAAAAATAAAGAACAAAGTTAGCAGTGTTGCACAGGACCTCAACATTTCTTACACATACTTTTACCTTTACAAGACTCTTCTTTAGAAGTCTTTATATGTCTAAGCCTTATAAAATAAATACTTGTATAAATACAGTTTAAGGATTAAGTCATTTTATAGAGGCAGGGTGTTCTGTTTGTTAAAATGTGACAGTTTAAGTGACACTATCAGAAAACCGCCACCAGTATATCCCCAATTCTTGTATGTAAAATTCCTGGCTGCTATTCTAGGGTCTTTCACAGTTGAATGGATAATATATTTTGTCAGTGGTGGAGAATATGTGATTAAATGCAGGTTTTTTGAAATCCAAACCATTTTGTTTCCAAAGTAAACTTTGCCCTTCGCAGACTGTGGGCCAACTAGCAGTTTGCCTGGGAAGCAGTGCCCAGGTTCATACTTCAGTGTTTAGTTGAGAATGTAACAGTGACAAAAATAAGTTTTGCTTATTTGTTGAAACATGCAGCTTTATATATATATATATATGTGTCTCTACCTCTCTCCACATCAGCATGTTATGAAATTAAAAGGGTGGCAGTCATCCCAATTGCTGTTAATTCAGGTAACAGATAAAACATTCCCTTGCTCCTTGTCCCAGGATTTTTTTAGACTGAGGTGTGACTCTAGCATGGTCATAGAACATTTTATTCCAAGGAAACCTGGAGTGCTCTACAAAAGTTGGTATCATTATCTCCATCACCAGGGGGGACTGAGGCATGGGAGAGAATGTCCCTCTTACTGCTCCACTTTTCCTACTGATACATACTCTGGGGTCCACACACACTTTCATGTTGTTAAAATAACACTGTATGTATGAAGTATTTCTGTAGGCATGTTAAAAATCAGCCTTCTTGCAGCTTACTGGCCTATGTCTGAAAAGACACAGCTGGGAGTGGAGCGTGCCAAGGGCCCAGCTTTGGTGAACTCCTACCACACCTCTTGCCTTCATGCCTGGGAGGAAGGCTGTGACTGTTACCATAACAAAAGCCTTCTGAGAGGGCTTCCTGGCAGTAAGGGTCATTCCTCTGTGTCTTTTAGCACCTGATTCTTTCAGCTCACATTTACCTCCTCACAGAAATTAAGGAAGTTTCTGAAAGAAGTAATTGGGCAGATGGCTCCATCTAGGGTTGTGTGCTCACCCTGGGCAAGTCATGAAGTGGGCTCAGGTTTTCTGTGTGCTTTTACCTATGTGGGTACTTAAGATGAGGTACCACAAGCACCTTGGCATCTCATCTTAGCCTCCTTGAAAAAGCACATCTCAAACAGAAATAATAAACTTTGGCAAATTCCTTAATTTCATAATATACTGATAGCAGATTTTGTTCCATAGACAAACAGGTCACCTTTTTCAAGGAAAATAACATTAGTGGTGATACTAAACAAAAAAGATGGAGGACATGTCTATAGCATGCAAAATACAGAAGAAAAATAGGGTTAGTTAAGGAAAACCCTCTCGGTGCATGGATTCTGCTTTTCAGATGAAGGTGATGAAAGGTAGCTTGTAATATCACAGGTACTGTGTTTTACAGTACCACAGAGTATCTTCCAAAATATATGTCATAAATACTGACAGTGTTTGATAGGCACAATTACTATAATGCAGTCATCCCCAAGTAAACTTATTGCTAAAAGCTGCAGTATCACTTTTTGCAAGTAAGATGACAGTATGATTTATGAAGAACTCGTCAGCCCAATGTTTCTAAAGCTGCAAATGAGCTTTGTCATGCTATTTCTCTTCCCTTGTAAAAAGGATGCTGCTGTTTTTCCCTAACACGTTTCAGCTACTGTGAACGACTCAAAGGAAAACTAGGAGGATAATTCCACAGCAGAAGGGACAACACTAACAGATTTCAAGGACAAAATCGGATTGGATCTTTTAAAGGGCAGGCTTAGACCTCCTTGCGAAAGACAGTTAGCGGCCTACCATAAAATGAGCACTTGTTCATGAAAAAACCCACTCAGCATCCTACAGGCTTTGCACAGTTTCTTCTGCGGAGGGACTTTTAGCTACACCAAGAGCTGTGGTGCCTAACAGAGATCCAACTCAGTCCTCCGCTGTGCAGCCCAGCAGCTCCGACCGCAGGGTGATCCTGCCGTACCATGACCACGGGAGGATGCGGACGTGCCGGGCGTAGATCGGAGGGTCGATGACGTTCTTACGGTGCGTGTCGTTGTCAAAATTTCCCTGGAACACCTGAAGGGGAAGTAGTGAGAAGACGTAAGACTGCACGGGTTAAGGAACAGGCGTGGTACACCCCTGATGACCCTGGGCACCTCCCCATGCTGGATTTTGATCATCTGGGTACCCAACTGATGCTGCAGAGAGCCTGCCTTTCCTAAGACCTTGGGATTTCATTGCAGGCCAGGGACCTCAGAGCTGGCTATGAGCGTGGCATGCTCAGCCCCGGTGCAGATACAGACTTCTATTCAAAGCTTAATCTGCTCTTCTGCCAACACCCAGGGCCCCTCTCTCAACACAAAAATCATTAACATTAAAATATTAAATGTATTCTACTTGGCATTTGTATCATGTCAGGTTAATCCCAGGAGATCTTCTAATTGTTTCCAACAAAATGATGTTAATAATTTAAGTTAGGAATGAAGTTTGGATGCGGCTACATAAACCCTGGCAAAGTTAGTGATTGTCAAGGCTACTACCTTCCTCTGTCAAAACAAAAGTCAGCATATGAGTTAAGGGCGTTGTTTTGTCATCAAATTAAGATCCTAGTATAGTACATGTTATGATGTTATTTCCTCTACTATGGGTTAAACAATACATAAGGGAGTTCCCAAACTCCTCTCTGTGTTAAAACAACGCTGGATTTTCCCCTGGCAGCCACTATTTAAATTCAAAGGCCATGGCACCACTTTTTGGCAATATGATCAGAATATTCTCTTGTGATATTTTCAGTTTTTATGGGAAATGTTCATTCTCTTCAAATGTCAGTCAATTCACTTTTCGTTTGTAAAAACTGAATTTGATGGTTTTTTGACTTGAAATTAATTAATTTCATTTTGCATCATGCAGAGAAGGAATATGGATCTCCTGAAGAAGTGCTTATATGACTGAATATGAATGAAAAGTTACCAAGGGTTCTTAGCAAAAATGTCAGAGACTGAATTCAGAAGGGGCTGATCTACTGTTTTATCCCTTCCACTGTTTCCTTCATCACATGTTTACAAAGCATTATATGAAAAATCTTCACTTTTTGGTCTCTACGCTGCACCTTTTCTTTGAATTTTGAAACCTCCTCTCAAGTGCTATCAATTTGGCATCTCAAACGAAACATGTATCCTCCACAAATGATGCTCTTTCAGAAGTGATAAATATCCCTTCTCATCTGGCATCTCACTAACACAGAGGGGTGCACTAAAGCACCTAGGAGTTAAGATAGATGGATAAAATTGCAGACGGACCAACCACAGAAACAACAGCACTGGGAGTCTAGCAAAAAAATGTATTTACCATGGGAAAAAACTGGGTTTTTTCCAACTATATTTTTGATTACATAGATCAAGTGGAGCTTGGGCTAACAAGATTGCACCTGAATCTGAATTTCATTTGTGGCTGTATAGCATACAATAAAATCTATTATTAAATTACAGAGAGACACCACCGAACATTCAATGTGCAACTGTAAAAGCTTAAAAGTTAGGGTTTTTTTCTTTTGATTTCTTCTACATGCAAGCAATATACCTGTTGATACTCTTTACCAAACCAGATGATAAGAAATGCAGGACTACAGACAATTCTTGCTGCCTAACTCCTGGAAAAACATTTTACTATTTTATTTTTCCCATGCAAGCTGTATTTTGGAGATAACTTTTATTTGAAATCTTAAAGAAAAAAAATGTTTACTAGAAGAATCCATCTACAGCTCTAGTATTTGTATCTGCATATAGCTATGCAAAATAAATAAAATTATGTGATGCAAACCCAGCAACAAATACAGCTGAAGAAGGTAAGATTATGTAATTTACTTAAAGCAGGAAAACAAGAATTAAAATTTTATTTTTAACTCATCCATGATTTCATTAGTACATGAAGTTGAGCTCATCTGTTTCAGAAGTTAATTTATGCAAATGTGAAATTCAACTTCTCTTAAAATTCAAGATCCAGTTTCATGAAATTAACTAAACATACTAAATCAGGAAAAGAATTTTAGGGAAATAAATTTATCAGAAAACAAGGAAAGCTTCATCACCATCCACAAATGTGACCTGCAGGAAATATAACATTCCAAGAGCAAATTTATTGGATTTTTTTTGCTATGGACTCATGGCAAATTCCTTACGGGAAAAATATACTCTTTGTCACTCTTTATTTTACTTCAGCCTAAGTTCACTATTGGAGTCAAGAAACCTGGAAAGAGCAGGGAGGACAGAGGACAGAAACTGTACGTCTGACTTACCAGTGCAAAAAATCTATTTCTGTTGCCCAAAGTAATTTTTCACAGAATCACAGAATGTTAGAGATTGGAAGGGACCTCAAAAGATCATCTAGTCCAATCCCCCTGCCAGAGCAGGATCACCTAGAGCAGGTCACACAGGAATTTTTCTTAAAATTTTTAAATTTTTCTTTATCTACCTGCTGCTTTATGCCCAGTCAATACTAAATTAATCACCCAGGCAATTCAAAGTGCTTGAAGAGCTGGTACCCTTATGCCATAAATGACCACCTCTCACATGTGTACTTGGGAAGTTTGTTTCAGCAAATACCTCTGAGAATTGTAACCACTTATTAGCATTCAAGAAATTGACGTTGGAGTTACAATACATAGCTCCATGTCATCCTCCAGATGAAAAAATGCCTAATGACAAAAAAACCCAAGTTGATTACTGATGAGGGAACAAAGAGCAGTGTGTAAGTTATTAATGTGCCAGTGCATAATGCTAGCTCATAACTTCATTTTAAGTTCTGTGTGGGTGCAGATCTGGTCCTGCTGTATATCAAATAGCAAATACAGAGTGAAGCAGCAAGATGGCCACAAGCGTGTAAGAACATCCTTTTGCAAATTATTAAATGGACTAAGTCTCTTTAGCCTGGAAAGAGATATCAGATATCTATAAAATCATAAGTGGTATGGAGAAAAATCGATAGCGGGCAATATTGCACTGTCCCCTTATCAGAGCCACAAGGGGACAAAGAATGATAGCAGGTTTGCCTTGAGCCAGCTAAAGGTCACAGTTCCCCATACAACACATAATTAAACTATGGCACAATTTCAACAGACTTTAACTATTGTAAAATATCAGATAAGTCGTTAGGGGCTAAATCAGGACATCACTATTAAAGATAGAGATAGAAGAAAGCTGGAGGTTGGAAAAGTACACTAGGGAGGAATAACAGCCCTACATTTTTTTTTCTTCTCTACTCATCTGCTACAAGATGCTACCTCCCAGGGACAGTATCATCCTTCCCCAGCCCAGTGCCTCCCATCTTACAAGGTGCCTCTGTTGATAAAAGTGGACTGAAACTCCTGATTTTTTAAAGTCATGTTGTAGAATGTTAAAGATTTTACAGTGTATATATCTATTTATGTCAGTCTGCATACTTAAAAGGTGTGACTAGCTGAAACATTTACTCAACAGCTTCAGCAAGTTTACACATACACTCCCCACACACATATGTGTAGCTCCTCTGTAGCTTTCTCTCTTACAGCTGCTACTAAAATAAAAAAGTGGAAAATGCATGATGTTGTACTTTTAAGTATGATAACTTATTTTATGATCAAAAGAGAATGAAAACCCAGAAAATATATAATCTCTGCCAAATATATTTCTGAAATATAAATAAGTCCTGTTTATAACTGTGTCCAACAAGAAATTTGAGTGTCTTGCCTTCAAATATTCACAGAGATTTTTCAATAGAAAAATGTTTTTTTTCTCTTGGTGGAACAACCTTTTCACCATGAAGAGTTACAAGTGAACAACACAAGGCAAAGATGGAAAAAGATGTCTTGATTTCTCACCAGAAGTAGAGCTGCTGTTTACAGGCATTTCTTGGAAGATGCTTCCCACTATAAAAGACTATGGAAGGGTTTTTTTTAATATACACACGTAGATATGTAAACATATGTATATTTGTGTGCACACATGTGTTTTTGGAGTGATTAAGAGGATCTTTTTTCAGTCTTTGTGTGTAAATTATGCACTCCTGATGTTAGCCATCTGCCTTTCTTCTTTACCAAGCTCTTTTCCTGGGACTGGCTGAAGAGTCAGCAGTTGGTTGGCATGAAATAGATCGCTCCTGTGCCAGGAGAATGACTCTCCATGGTGTGTGAATATATATTACATGACCTTTATTATTTCTTCAAGTTCAGAACAGATAACCAGGAAGACACAAGTTTTGAATCTGTGAAACATACTATCACATTCTTGTTATGTTTTCCACTTGATCTATGCACTGATGCTACTGAAGTGGGAATTTGCTCCACTGGACATAGTTTACAAGTGTTTTATGATAGAAGGTTCAAATCCATGCTAAGGTAGAAATATTCTGGAGACCAACCTAATTCCAAAAAAGCTTATAGGAATTCAAGGTGGAAACTGTTAACATGAGCATGTTGTCTTCCTTCACCTCTTAGTGTGGTACGAGGGAAAGAGATATGTGTGCCAGTGGCACAACCTAGAAGGAGTACAGTTAGATTGTCATCTGATAAAAACCATGTTAACTCAGCTGAAGGCAATGGAAGACACTCAAAATGTAAACCAGGGCAGAAAAAAAAAAGTAATACTGAAAGATTAGAAATAATATTTAAAATAATAATATTTACTATTAATAATATCGTTACTAAAATAATGTTCTTTAACTGTGCCAAGTATGTAGTTTATATGTAGGAATTTAACTTATCAGTGCAAGCCAGGTAGAATAATAACTAAACATCATACAGAAAAAACAGCAATCTGGCAGAAAGATTTTTAACCTGACATGATCTAACTTATAATTTATGAGTAGGTTGCTGTCTTCTGTTACTATGGCAATCACCTAGACATGCAAAGCATGTAACTTACAACTAGTTCATAATTTGGTGCAAAAATTCAGTGGCCATTTGTATACTGGACATTGTCTACCTGCATGTAATTGCAGTGCTGGTGGCTAATAACGGCTGACAGTGCTGTGGGCTGCTAGACTCCTTTCGGCTACTTTCAAAGGTTTCCATCTTATTTTTAAAAACAGCCTCTGAAATGACAATTGCCATTGCAGCTGGTCTTGAGTTATCTACAGCAGGCTGTGCAATTTATAAATCACATGTGGAATCTGATTAAAAGGGAAAAAAAAAAAAAAAGGTCAAATTTGGTTTGGATGTCCTTAGCGTTGGAGGCATAGTGAGCTACTGACCTCTAGTTGAGAAAAACAAGATAGCTATGAGTTCTGGTCTGTTTTCTAAAATATATTTTCTTTTGCCAGCATGAAATGTAATTTATTTTGCTTCTTGAAGACAACAGGAAAGCTTTATATTTTCCAGGTATCTCGTTCAAACCATTTAAGATGAATGAGAAAGACTTCATTTTTTTAAAAAACATGTTTGTTTTTTTCCTCCAGTACCTTTTCATCTGCATTCACAGAAGTTCAGCCCAGACATGAACTCAAATGACTGACCATTAAAACAGCAGAAGCCAAACAGGAGCTGCACAAGTCACTGCTCTTGAAAAAGCTTTACCATTTGAAATGGTGCGAGGAAGAAAATGGAACACCATGTTTCCTTCTGTTTGAAACAACTCATTTGTTGCAGACTGATCAAAGATACAGGCTGCACATAGTACACTTGTGTATACAAGATACTAATATTTCTTTCCTTCGTAAAATGACTTCACAAATGTTTAAGAGGCAGAAGTGAATAGCTTCAGAAATTCACTGATTGTATCTGCTGATACAATAGGACTTACTCTGTAAACTGCTAAACAGTAAGGTGTTCAGCACCAGACAGGATTAAGCTCTCAGCTCTTACTTCAATGCATTGTAAACTCTCAGTATTCATCCACAAATCATTATTACCAGCCTACCAATATCTCCATAATTTATGTGTGTGAGAGACATTCTTTTTATCTTTGCTTTTCCAGAATGTAAAAATGACATATTTTGTATAGGACTTTAAACATAGTTATTCATCTTTTATCCTGCCTTCCTGTCCCTGAAAGCTTTTGGAATGATCTTTCTCCTAAATTTTTGGATGATTGTACATGGATTTCAAGATGAGTATAGGAGGAGTAAATCACCTGCAGAGGAAATAAGAAATCTATATGTTCTATTCTTCACAGAAGAAATCAAGATGTTAATAAATAGAATGAATGAGGGTAGATCATGAATAAACTATGCTTGCCACTGTTGATAGTTGCCGGTATCCATCTTTTATCTCCCTTCTGTATCTCCAGGGGATAGAAGAAGAAATTCATGGAAGTTTCACTTTCCTGTGAAAACACGGTTTCTTCTACAGTGTTCTTGCATTTTGGGCCAAAACTTATATCTTAACTTAAGCTAAGGAAATTGTGTGGATCCCGTGCAAAGTTTTTACCATCACATAGGACCAATGATGCTATTTCTCTTCTGGTCCCCATGGGTGAGGCATAGCATGGCTTTCTTCAGTTGTTTTTATTTATTTTTTTTTTTAATTTTTTTTTTTTTTTCCAGTGCACACAGGTCAGAGTGCAGCTGTTATTTCTGATGCTATATACATCCAGTGGGCACACTGCATCAACACACACCTATCTGGAGTGGTGATGAAGGGTTTCATGTCAATTTTGAGGGTTTTACTGGGTGATGCCCCATGTCTCTGGCTGAATTAAATTTAGGTATTCTCCATGATGAAATGCATGATGGAAATAGATTTTCTTGTTAAAACTGAAGATGTAGCCAAGCTTTTCCCATTTTGAAAGGCGGGATCAAAATTCAGAGTAGTCTTGATGAATTGGAGAAATGCACAGACCAATAGAGCAATTTAAATGATGAGTAGCTAGCCAAATGTTAGGAGTTCATAAACAAGGTGACAGGTACAATGTGGAGGATGCTAGAGAAGGCAATCGTTCTGTGTTAAAGATTGTGACACTACCACACATTTGGAAACCAGACTTCAGGACGATCTGTTCCAACCAAAGCATAAAAGAATGATCTGAAGATGAGAAAATATGCCCTTTGAGGAAAGACTGAAAGAACAAAGATTATTTTTTATCCAAGATGAAACTGAGAAACTGAGAAGAAATAGGTTAACATGCTTCAACTAAATCAAACTATCTGAAAAGATGAAGATTAAATCAGGTTTTTTGTGTCCTCTGAGGATAGGGTGGGTGTATTGCAGAGAGGGAGATAAACAACCTTGCCACATTTAAAGGATATTTAAACACTGAAGTAGACAGCTTACATACTAGAATTTTCATCACTGGCTGTTTCTATGAACATTTTAAATAATAATCTGTTTAAGAATGCTGCAGTATATGAACATTGTATGAGGTGAATAAATTAAGCCTTAGTTCTAACAATGCACTGGTAGCACCTACTCCTAAGAGCAAACAGTGCATTTTTAGATTTGCCTGTACTCATACAGCACATATCAATAGAGATCAAAAGCTTTCTCATTACTTCAGAAAAATAATTTTAATTTACCTATATGAAGGGTATTAATATTTTACTAAATAATTTTTGTTTCCTGGCTTGACAGGGAGGGATTTGGGTGTTGTTGAATCCCATTTTCTGCTGAGAAGACCACAGAGGTGATAGGAGGAGTGTAGACTCTTCATAGGTCAGGAGGTAAATGACTAGTTGCTGTCTTGAGGTCCTTTCCAGTCCTACCTCCTATAAAGTTTTGTCAAGTTCAATGACTGACGTTTCTCAAACGCTGTACTTTACCATCAGACTTTTGAATTTTCCGGACTTTTCTCGTATGGAAAAAATTAAAAATACTACATATATTTCAGATTAAAGTTTGTGTATCAAAGACTGAAGTATAGACTCATATTAAATCATCTTCTTTGCTTATTTTATACAAATTTAAATTCAGAAGTTCTAACTTCTAATTTCCAGCTTAGTGTATTTGACCACATTCTGCTTTTAATTGCTCTTGATTTGTTAAAGACTCATTACAATATGCATCTATTTTATTCTTAGAGATGTTAATTAATATGGGATGTGAGATGTTTTAATAAGACAATGATTAAGAGTTTTCCATTGTTCCTAATAGAATATGCTTATAGTAATTAACAATCCAGGTGATGATGAAAGCAAAAAGAATTTAATTGCCTTGGCAAGTGTAGACTGGAACAGTGCTGTTAAGTGAGAATGCATTTGCTTTTGGATTTGCTTGTGACTATTACTGTGTTCCTCACTGAAGACTTGAACGGACATTCTCTGTTTCAGTAAAATAAATGCAACAGTTTGCTAATAGAAGTGTGGCTTGCAAATGACATTTCTTTCACAATAGATCTTTTACTTCTGTTTTTAAATGTCAGGGATATAAAATGGCATGTGTACAACGTACTGAAACGGCTGTGTCATTTATATTGAATGTATTTATGGTACGTCTAAGAAAGATGAATTGTTTGTTTCCAATTTTTATCTGACAACCAATTATACTAGACACATCCATAATCATTGGTGTCAGGACCTTCTTAGTTGGACAACCAGCCTGTTGAACCAACAGGTTTTGTTTTCTCTATCTAAAATCCTTCAGAATTTTCTGGGGAAAATCTCAGTGCAGGATAAAACCACAGTGAGCTACCAATCAGCTTTTAAGAGTGGGACTTTACAGTGTCATCTTTGAATAAGAACATTACGAACGCAACATGTCTATGCAGTCACAGACATACAGATACATGCTTATTTAATCCAGTAATTTAGGACAACTTCCCCTAATAAATGTGTGTACAATTAATCAATCACTTAAAACCAATGACATTTAAAAGATGCAGATCTAACCCCTCATTAATTTGCCTGTACTCATACAACACACATGAATATATATCAAAAGCTTTCTCATCACTTCACAAAAATGAATATAATTTACCTATATGAAGGGTATTAATCTTTTACTAAGTAATTTCTTTTTCTTCTAAGAAAAATAAATACAAGTGGGAACATTTATCACTCTCAATAGAGGTGTTAAAACCACCAGGTTTGAGACATGCATTATCAGACCCGTCAGCCATCTGGTATTTTTATTAATGTATCTTTTGTTTCAATCAGATATAATCCTACTAAAGTATTTAATAAATAATTCACATTTTGTCAGCTTGCTTAACATTTCCCTTAACCAATGCATATGCTGTAATCTCTTTCTGAACAGATGATATTATGAAGTCAGGTATTTGCAGTATAAAAGTGTTTTTATACAATTTAAAGAAAAGGTATAATGAACAGTATCCTAAACAACAAGTGAAAAGTTAAATGCTTCCATGCAAATCAACCAGCAAACCTATATTTTCTTTGCACCTTTTGTTAAACATTTGCAAAAGAAGTTGTGAAACTTTTTATGTTTCATATTCATTTAATAGTGTAATAAAAAAATCTTTCCACTGGGTATTTGAAACCCGAGTGATCAATTTCCAGAAAAAAAAATCAATCCAAAATAGCTATGTAATGCAGTACACTAAAGACGTGCTTTACAGAAAATTACAGAAAATAGCACATACTTATCAAAATAAGTACTGAGACACTGTTTATGTATATACAAATAAACCACTATTTATCTATATTCTCCTCTAGAGGTAAAGGAAGAGATAATTCCTATAAATGGAGAACTGTAAAGTTTTATGTCCCATATTTAATGGCATTAAATCAGGTGCATTGCACTTACAGGTATGATATTACTGCACTGTGAATGTCATTGTGTTATATGACTCTTTTTTATTCACCTTGACTTTTATCTGTGGGATCCTATGCATATGGAAGCTTATAAAGCAGGAAGCACACAATAATTTACAGGCTTCCAGCACTGGAGTTACTATAGATGTATTCCTCTATAAATGCAACCAAAATATCACTTATCTCTTTGCTTTACCTTATCCTTCTTTTGTTTTTCATCTTGGTATATGATCCAATGCTCCCCATCATTACTGTAAGCCAGCTTGTAGGACCCCACAAATTGGACGTGACCAAAATCTTTAGCTCCTTGGGTAATTATGCCAGTGATTTTTGTAGGGACAAGCAGGTCAACCTAAACAAAATAAAACAGAAATGAAACAAAACACAGGAGAATGTAATTAGAATGGTTTCTGTTTGCAGTCTGACTTTACACGGCAAAGCAAAATGGTGCAGCATGTCACACAGTGTTTATGACAGTTCTTGGATGTAGGCAGGAAAACCCATGGTTGTTAAGAATCCCCTTAGTGAATGGTGAGAGGACCCAGTCCAAGAGGTGGCTTTGCACCACTTTGCAACCATGCCCACTGCATGCTGATACCACAGACATTAACGTTTCTTCTCCAAGCTCAAAATCTTTTGTTTTCTCTTTGTTACTTATGGATTATACCACATCTGTGATCAGTTCTTTTGAACAGAACCAACACTGAATATAAAAGATTTGGGCCAGATGCCTTGGATTAAAATGATCAAGGAACAGAATACAATAACAGAAGTAAATTGACCTAGTAACGTATTTTCTAGGAAGAATGGAGGAGTTCAATTCCCTATTAAAATTGACATTTTCTTGAAATGTGATGGTAAAACAGGCTTCATTCTGTGTCCTCCAGCAATGCAGCAAGCCAATAAAAAAAAAAAAAAAAAAAAAAAAAAAAAACAAAAAAGGGGAAAAAGAAAATTAATTTCAA
>WTSP01013366.1:17109-29607 GCA_025331215.1 Actenoides lindsayi | reverse complement strand
CCTGGACACAGAGAAGGTGATCCTTGAATACTGACCAGCTGTCCTGGGCCCCCCTACCCTCTAGGGCTTTGTCCCACGGCACTTTGGCCAGCAGATCCCTGAAGCCATCAAAGTCTGCACACCTAAAGTCCAGGGTCGTGAGATTGGAGTACGTCCTCCTAGCTGCCCTGAGGATCTTAACTTCTATCGCTTGGTGATCACTGCAGCCAAGATTGTCCCCAAGTTTTACATCAGACACCAGCCCTTCCCTGTTGGTGAGAACAAGGTCCAGCATATATACATGTATATGCAAGCATACACATGTGTACATATATGCATTCACATACATGTATAGATACATTCTATATGTATGTGTATTATGTATACACAAATATGTAGACACCTTATATATGTGTATCTTTTATATACATACTCATATATGTGTATATAGACATTATACATGCATACATATACCTATGCATATATAACATGTTTATATATGTGCATGCTATACATATATATTTATATATACATATATACACCCATTTGTATATACAGATAGATGGGATCTTATAACTGTTTATATAAAGGGCTGTTGTTAAGAGGATGGTGCCAGACTCTTTTCAGTGGTGCCCAGGGACAGGACATGGAGCAATGGGCACAAACTAGAACCCAGGAAGTTCCATCTGAAAATGGGGAAAAAAACTTTGTACTTTTAAAGGAGACAGAGCCTGCAACAGGCTGCCCAGATTGGTTGTGGAGTCTGCTTCTCTGGAGACTTTCACAACCTTCCTGAACGTGATCCTGGGCAACCTGCTTTAGCCAAATCTGCTTTAGCTGGGAGGGGGGGGGTTGGCTGAGATGACCTTTGAAGGTCCCTTCCAACCCCTACTATTCTGTGAGGCTGTGATTCTATGATTCTAAATGTATGTGTATATATAATCTTAAGTTATATTACATATACTATAATGCTATATTATAGATATGTATATCACAGAATGATAGAATGCAGCTCTGTGATATAAGGGACATCTTTAACTACATCAGGATGCTCAGGTATATAATGTTATGTATTATATATGTAATACAACCTTTTTCATTGTTGAGATCAAACCATTCCTAAGGAGCTGTAGGGTTCATCATCATGTTCTCCAGCCCATGGTGTCTGGAAGCAGGGTTGCAGTGCCTCACTGACTGCCTCAGCATGCGAGTACTGGCAGAGCCCTTGGGTTAAGCAGCAATACCAGCACCAGGCATTTAGACCAAGGCTCATCGTTTCTTTGCTCTTCACTTCCTTACCTGGGAGCCAGTGACTCACTGTAGGAAGAGCAAACTGAGTTTTGTTCCTGACTTGCTTTTGGTAAGGGAGAGGAGGCTTCTCTACGGCCCTGATTATACACTGGTGTGTGCTTATTTCTCCCTACCTTGGTTGCACTGGGAATTTTTCAATACTAATGTAGAGGTATTGCAAGCTGAAGATGTTTGAAGTCCGTTACCATAGCAGTGGCTTTTGCTGCTCTAGCATCTTTCTTCCCTCATGAAGAAGCAAACTCCATGTGCTTGGTGCCACGGTCATGACAGCCTGTGGCTTTGCCCTCTCCAGTGCCATCCAGCCTGTCTATGTGCTAAACCAGGGGAAACTGGGGGGAAAGAAACAATTACCTGAGCTCCCCGCAGCAAACTGACACAGAGAGCATGGGTGTTTCTCAGCTGCACCCAGGCAGTGTACTGTGTCTGAGTGAGCTGGAGTTAATGTTCCCCATAGCAGCCCCCCCAGTGCTGTGCTTTGCACTGGGAGCTGGAAAGGTGCTGGTAACACACCCATGTTGTGGTTATTGCTGGGCAGGGCTCACACAGCACCAAGGATGGTTTCCCAACATGCCCTCTGCAGTGGGATGGGGTGGACAAGATCTTGGGAGGGGACCTGACTGGGACAGCTGCCCCAAACTGACCAAAGGGATATTCCAGACCATATGGTGTCAGCTGAACTATAAAAACTAGGAAAAGGAGGGGAGGGGGAGCATTGGCTTGTCCTCCGGAGCAACCGCTATGTGTTTGGAGCCCTGCTTCCCTGAAAGAGGCCAGACATCACCTGCTGATGGGAAGTAGAGAATGAATCTTTGGTTTCTTTTACTTCCACGTGCAGCCTTGCTTTGCTTTTTCATTAAGCTGCCTCTGTCTTAACCCATGAGTTTCATCTTATTTTCTTCCCCCTGGTCCAGCTGAGAGGAGGGGTGGGAAGTGATAGAGCAGCAGGGTGGGAAGTGACAGAAAGCAGGGTGGGCACCTGGCATCTAGCCAAGGTCAAACCACCACAGGAAGCCTTGCTGGCAAGGAGAGGTTTCATCTGGGGGGTACAGGAAGGCTTGCCCTCCCTCTCTGAGGTGGTGTTGCTGACATGCTCTGGCTCTACCATGTGCCGAGTGTCACCCTCCCCTTGTTGTGACACACCCCCGTCCCCAGGACACTGCCAGCTTGCCCTCTGATGGTCCATTGAGAGAAAGGTCAGGGCAGAGAGCATAGCCTCAGCCTCATCTGTAGGCTTCTCCAGAAGAATAACATGCACTGAACCTCTTTCTGGAAGCTAAGGATATATAAGAAGCCGTGACACAGTGGACTAGAATTGTTTCACCAGTGGGCTGTATCCTTATGCTGCTGCAGGCATCTGGGCAGAAGCTCAGGTTTGCTTTAAAGTGCCTTTGGGGCTACACTCTTCACCCCCACTGCCCCCAGGGACACCAGCACCTCCAACGGCGGGGATGCACCAGTGCACCACCAGTAACAGTTCATGCAGGGAGGCAAATGTCCAAAAGCCAGTGGCAGGCTGTGAAACTCCAATCACAAAGACAAAAACATGATGAAAGTGTAAAGTCAAGTCTGAGCTTAAGCATATTGTGTCAAGGTTTTTTGACTACAAATGTTTTGGAGGAGAGGGAGAGGGAGAGGGAGAGGGAGAGGGAGAGGGAGAGGGAGAGGGAGAGGGAGAGGGAGCAGCCCTGGCAGCAGTCCTGCTCCAAAATGCCACATCAATACAACCATACTGTGAGTGTCCTCAGCAAAAGGCCATCTCTAGAGCTCATGTTGCTATGTCACTCATCACACAACAATACCTTACATAGACACCTCCTATTTAAGCTCTCCAAGGCCTTCTGTGTACTTAGGATAGCCATTCCTTTAAACATGAAAAGCTGCTGCACCCCAAGGTACTCTGTGAGGCTCAAGCACAGCCTCCACGGCAGGGCTGCTAAGGTGGCTGCAGCACTGGGGTGCATAAAACACTCTGTGACCACTCTGCTGGGCTGGTTTTTTGCTTACCTGTGCATGACTTTAATAACTTTCAGGACTCAGAAGCACTTGTACTACAGATGACTGTAGATTTCCAAAAGGGAAGTGACTGATGAATTGCTGCAGGTCCAGCTTTAGAAGGTGTCCAAGTGCTGCTTGACCCAGTAGTCTCCACGTGCCTGAAGGGAGTGACTTCCCCAGCAGAAGTGAGGGCAGTGGAGACAAAGATGAATGGCTCCTTTCCCCCTGTAATGCACAACAGAAAGAGGCTTTTATGAAAAATAGGGCACAGACCAAGACAGAAAGGGTGACAGTCATTTCTGAAGGTCGCATGTATCATTTTTTTATGGCAAGTTAGCCTTCTGTGACTGACAAAAGCAGGATGGATCAAGTGACCTGGATTAAAAATGAAGTCATGTTACTTGGGGAATGGACAGTCCCACTAGAAATACTAGTGGCTTCTGACAGTTCTGGCCTCACAGTAAAAAACATCTTCCCACGTTGGCAGAAGGGCTTCTCCAGTATGGGCAAAATAAGGCATTATTTGAATGGAAATGTTAATGGCAAAGAGTTATAAATTATATTATTCTAATGTAAAAATACACTGCAACTGAAAAATGTATTCTTGTTTGTCACGTATATGAAAATATATATTCATATGTATAAACAAGACATCTATTCATATCTCTTTATTTATAATTCTATGCCTGTGTTGTACACACATCAGTAGCTAAAAATACTTAGTATTCAGTTCTTCCCCTGAGCAAACAGTTGATGTGATGCACTTAAGGCTGTTGTGCAAGATTTGACAAAGTATCTTTCCCATACACAAAGGTTGTAACTTGGCAACGGTTGTTTTCTGCTCAGAAGACACTATTTCCCAGCTAATTGTTGCTAGCCTTATCAGTGGCCGCTGTGATGACCCCTGAGGCACTAATGAGCCTGACGAGAAGCACAGTCAGCCACAATCCTGATGAAGCTGGCTCTGGAGACGAGACATCGCAAAGGACACCTCACACTTTGATGGCACGCTCTGTGATGAAGGAGTTACTCAGTTTAGGAGTCTGAAGTGTTCAGGTGGCCTCGCTGTGACAGCAAGCTGTGTCTGGATGCAGCCATGGCTTGAGAAAACTCCACAGCCTGATGTCATGCTGCAAACCCTGAGCTGGAGGCAGTCAGCTCTTTCACTGTCATATGTATGTATAAATATATATGCCCACACATATATACATACACATTCCTGCATGCACATCAGGATGAAGGAAAATTCCTGCTCTCCATGTGCAGAACAACTTTCTTTGGCTAAAGGACCAAAGCAGTTGACCCCAAGGGACAGTATCCACAACGTCCAACTGCTCAGTCTGGATGATCACCACCACGGCACTGCCGCTAGAAACCGGGGGTGTCCCCACCACCCCGGGGCCTGACACGAACGGTGACACCATGGCAGTACCCCACGATTGCGGCTTCACGGGAATCCCCTGGCAGAGAAAAGGGAGAACGTGAGAGGTACCAACCCAAGTACACCTCTTGCAGCAGGCACCGTCCCTGGAGGGGCAGTGGCTGGCAGGCTGGGGCCAGGGACCGGCCTGTGGCTGCAGATGCCAACGCGGGCCCCAGCCCGTTCCCCGGCAGGCAGCCGCTCGGACCGGGCACTGGCAGCACCGTGCGTCCTCCTGCCGGGCTCATGGCTGATGGAGGTGTCAGGTGTAATGCCAATATAGGGTTATATAAATGTAAAAGCATTTTATATAACCCTATTTTATCTGCAAATCATTTATATTTAGAACACCTATTTCTACTGGAAACACTAAAACCATCTTACGTAAGAGCTTGTTTAAATCCTTTGGCTTAAGGTTTGGGCAGGGGGAGGGGTTGGTTCAGGCATAGTGCATTCAGGCTGCGTTCTATAATCAGAACCTCAACAGACAACTGAAAGCTGGTCTTGAAATCCTTTTTTCTTTCACTCCACAATGCCCTGACAATAGCAGAATACTTCGCTGGAGGGAAATTTTCATCTCCCTCGGTGCTGCCTTCATGTTTGGAAATTTTCATTTGTAATGCTCTGGATGTGTTGCCAACGCAGCAGAGATGGCAGCTCAGCAGAGCCTGGCCAACCTCTTAAAGTCAGGGCTGCTACAGCAGGCAGGAACACTACTGACATCACTCAAGGGACTGCAGGGTCATTCTCAGAAAGTAACAAAAAGGCATTAACTGGAACTGACTATTTAGCAGTATGAAATTACTCACCTCGGCATTCGTACAATATTTCCTAATGAATTAATTATTCCCCAAGGCCTCCTCTGGGGGGAAGGCAGGAAAGATGGTGACAAGGGCCATAAAATACAACTGCGCTGGAGGCAGTTGAACCTCTTTGGGTGCCTGGCCACATGACAGCAGAAGTTGGCCCTAGGGCCAGCTCACACCGCTTGACTATGGCTGTGGAAAGGTTTGTTTCCCATCATATGCCAGAATAAACCGCTTTACTGCAGGGCTGGGATAGGGCCGTGCTGCCCTGCATTGCTGGGCCATGGATGCATAAGGAGTCGGTGTGTTACAGCTTCCTCACAGCACCACAACACAGCCCTCAGAGGAAGGCACAGGCAGAGCTGCTGTGGTGGTCACTGCCAGCAACTCTGGGTGGGCTCCAGCACCACCATGGCAAACAAGTCCCTAAAGCAGCAGTTGGGTGATGATACCACCTGGATTTCCCAGTGGAAGATCTCACCTTGCAGTGATGATGCCATCCCCGAGATCTCTCTGTTGGCCCAAGTTGTGAATGCTGCCATGGTAACCAGCACAACTTCAGTGATAGGTTTAACTGATGTTCTCTACCTCCCTCCCTTCCATGCAGTCTGGACCAAACCTTATGGCTCTTTTTTCCCCCTCCACATTGTCTCTGAAAGCAAGGCCAGGAATTACTCCTCAGCCAAGGGGAACCATGGGAGCAGCATCTGTGTGCAGCAGAGCTCTAGGCAGAGGCACAGAAATGCCACAAAGAAAACAGAGAGCAGTTTTGGTAAACACCACCATGACAGTACCGAGTCACTTGGTTGGGGCATCCAGACATGCATCCTGGGTTCACAGTCACTGACACATCCCTTTGACTTGGGCTGGGAAAGGGAACCCCATGATAGTAACAGCCTGGGAGAGGAAGGGCCAGTAGGAATTCCGGGTGACATTTCTGGGCAATGCTGAGGAACTCTGAGAGCAGAGCCTGGGCAGAGACATGGGCTCTGCTGAGCCCTCTGGCACTGCCCCCACAACAGGGCACAGCCTGCACTGGGGGCTCTGTCCCCCCCAAGGCTGGGCTCTGCCCCAGCCTCACAGCATGTGGTCCAGCAAGTCCCACTTCTTTGCCACTGCAAAGGCCAGCCAGTGAACCCCAGTACAACCCACCATCCCCATTCATGGTATGCCAAGGCAGCATGTCTCCAGGAGGGAATGTACCACCTCTGCCAAGTGACACCACTCCTCAGCACCAGCATGCTTCGCTCTCTAAGAGGAGCAGCACTCCTCTCTTCACATTCTCATCTGCACACTACCTTTAATCACTATCACAGCTCCAGTTCTCCCTGCAACTGCTCCATATTCAGATGGCATGGTTCATTAGTTTCTATAAATGTTCGGGACATTGCATAGATTTCAGGGACAAAGTAAGAGCTAAAGATGTAAATTAGTTTTTTTTCTCCTTACCTTCAGGCTTCTTGCAAAGTAACTCAAACTTCAGCATCTGGTGGAGCCCAGTTTGCCCCATCCCAGCCAGCACTCTGCTCCAGCAGAGCCAGGCTTAACTGGTCCACCTTCCATTTTCCTTGCTGTGAAGTAGAAAAGACAACACACACATTTCTTAGGGGTGCAGGAGGACAGCAGTTAACAGCTGAGTGTGCTGCAATCCCTTCTCAGACTTTCCTTCCCTCATCAGGAAGTGAAGGTGGCTTAAACAGTCTGAAAATCATCTCATTCCCAAATTTCTGTGAGCTCAGCTGGATGGGTGATGGGGCTATGAAGCTGCATGGCAGTGAGTTGGCAACGGGGTGCCCTGACACCCAGAGACAACGTGCCCCGCTGGCAAATTGCCCAAGGGCACGAGCAGTGGGTTCTCCAGTCTGGTTTTTTACAGCAGCTTCATGAATATTTGAAGGAGAAAGTGGGGAAGGAGCCAAGGTGGTCTGCTGCTGACCCACGGGCACTGTCCTCACTGGCGGTGCACGAGGTGCCTGTGGTGGGGTCCAGAGCTTTCCCAGCCTCAGGCTGCCCCAGCCCTTCTGGCTGCTCAGCCATGCGATGCCAGGGGACAGGCCCAGTGCCAGGTGCCTGCCCTGCCTGCTTGCCCAGCTCCCCACTGCCGCACATCGCTGCTCAAAGAGCTTAAGCAAATTCTTCTCATACTTCAGTTGAGCCAGACACTGTAAATTGGATTAAAGTGGTGCCTGAAGAGAATTCTAGAGTCAAATACTTAACATGAATTTGAACTGTTTGCTGGGTGCCTCCCTCTCCTCCCCAGGTGTGCAGGGAGCTCTGGGTCTGTGGGTTTGAAGCCAGCTCTCCTGTGACACTGTCTGCAGATGCCAAAATTCATGTCAAAACCTGCAACAGTGAAGAAGATCAGCTTAAAAATCTCTCCATTTCTGCTTGGACAAAAATTGTACTTGTTCTGATTGCTGAAGGAGCTGGGCATTCTCTGGCTCCAGGGAAGTGCCTGAGCTCCTGGGGCAGGCAGGCTGCTAACTCCAGCTAATCATCTGACTAAGCAGTCCATCACATTCTATTATTTCTCACCTGTCATAAAAGGCAAGTGATGTAGTGAAGGTGTGTGATGTTCATGTATGAGCACAGCATTTCAACTGTTTTATGGACCTGGAAGGCAAATCTGTCTCACTGTTTGAGCATGGAGTAAGAGAAACTGAGACTATAGGAAATACTGGTCACACTGACATCCTAAGGACACAAATCATTTGCAGTGCTGATGAGACAAGTAACTTGCAGATACACCAGGGAAACCCAGTGGAGCCCAGCTTCACTGCTGTGGAACTGCATAGTGCTGGGCAGAGCCTGGGGGAACCTGCCAGTAACTGAGCTTTTCTTTCTCTGATGAAAGGCTACAGAGCATTACAACAATGCCTGTCAAGCTGTGACACCTAACCAGGAGAAGACCAGATGACCAAGAAGAGTTGCTCCATGTTAAATAGCCCAGCTGATTAAAACTGATGCCATAGTCCTCACCCAAGAACTGTTTTGCAATCATCTAATTCTGCATTGTATTGACAAACACTGATGACTTGCGACATTCGTAGCCGATTCCGTTTGACTATGGAAGGTAAAAAACTGGATAGCAGTTTGGTCTCGTGGAAAATAGCAATTTTTATTTAACTTAAAGAATAAACCAGTTTGGTTTAGCCTCAGGGATTTTAGTATGCATTTCCTAACAGCTCAATGAGGGGTTAAGGCTGAGTTCATCCTTGCTTCTGAGCATGGTCTACATGTGCTGGAGGCAGGGACTCTCAGGAGCCTACCATGTTCTCCCAGGCTGAAACCAGCCTCTGGCACCCAAGCTCTCCTTGCTTGCAAAGCAGCAGGAACACTTCAGTGATGGGTACGTGAAGGATTTGGTGAGCTGGCCAGACACTGGTCAGCAGCCCGTCGCCAGCTTCAGCAAAACCCTCTGATGGTTCCCACACTGGCTTCTGGTGATGGGACTCAGCTCCCCCTGCCATAAATCCACATTGGCAACTACTGCTGTCAGACCCTGAAAGGAAGGGCAAATCCACATTGGCAACTACTGCTGTCAGACCCTGAAAGGAAGGGCCAATTCACAAGAGAAAAACACATTTTGGGTTGTATTTTGTCCTAAGGCTGGAAGAAAGCCACGGATCACAGCTCAGAGAGCAGGCTGTGATCAGCTGAGAGAAATACAGCTCCCCAGTGACAGCTGAGCTGTAAAACTGAGCTTTTGCCTGGCAGCATTTGTGAGGTCATAGCAGTTAAATAAATATGATGCCAGTCTGACGTGTTGTAGGGAATAGTTTGTGACCTTCATCTGATAAAAAAAGAGAGCAGGCAGGTGTTGAGAGAAGGTGAGTGAGCACATTTGTGTAAATAGCTATAATCATACATACTTTGGAGAACACAAGATGCCAGCCTGCTGCCAGCAGAGCTGTGCTGCCTCTGCCTCAGAGGTTTGGTGTGGGCCTACAAACATGTGAGAACTGGGTGTTTTCCCCCAAACAGCCCCTGTGAGAGCCTCCCTGCTCCTGGCCACCCCCTGCAGCCAGCCAGCTCTGCACAGCAAGCCAGCCCTGCAGCCCTGCTGTTACCACCTCTCCAACATCCTGTTTTCACCAGGGATATTTTGATCTCCCTGTTTCCCATCATCTTTTTCCTTCTGACCGTGCAAATGCAGACTGTCATTCTTGGCAGGCAGGGTGGAAATCTTCTTCCTGGGCTGTGCCAGCATTTTGGGGGATGAGTTGGACTCTCCCCTGGTTGTGCCTGGCACTGGTACGGCTGCTGGCCCCAAACCACCACCATGGCCAACTGCCTGCTACACACCAAGTCATTGCATGTTCACTCGGCCACTAAACTGCTCAAGCACTCTCTGCTTCCATATTTCACTCCATGATGGCTGAAGAACCAAAAAACCTGCTTCACTGCTGACGTAATTATGCTTTTATCAGGCCAAGAGAAATCATGCAAAGTACTGATTAGCTATCCAAGAACCATCCAGGTACGGACAAACAGACCTTTCCACGGTCTGATGAATTTTCAGCAGCTGCAAACTGCAAGCCTCTCAGTGGCTGCCCAGCTCACCATGGCTCCACTTGGGCCTTCAGGGTTTGCTTTACTTGGATTTCCTCTCTCCTGGGTGGTGGATCTCCTCACCCTAAGGTCCCTAAGTCAGTCACAGTGAGGTTTTGTACCTTGTCTCGCTGGAAATGGATTCTGTACTCTAGGTGATGCAGTTAGGACAATCAAGAGAAATATGGATAGAAGTGCCAGCAATGCTCAAAGGACATTCCCATCCACTCTGCACTCCTATAGCTGTATATATAGACTGGCACCTCACTGCTTCTCAGAGCTACACTTTGTAAATCTATATCCAAGCAAACACCGAAGTTGCAGTAACTCTGTCATTCAGGCCTATGACTTTAATTAAAAATGACAAAATTCAAGAAAAAAAATAAATGGAAACATTCTTTCTCTATAGCCTCTAGCACTGAAGATTTAAGCTCTAATGGAGTCTGCATGGCATCCACTAGAACAAGAATGAGACAGTGTCCTTTTATTGTGTGAGTCTGGGTTTGAAGCATCTATAGCTGAAGCCTGAACCACAAACTAAAACTGTGTCTAAAGATCAACCATCCTGTAAAGCAGAAACTCTACCCTGGCTACATTTGTGGTGTGGAGACACCTTTTTGGGAAGATGCAGTGGAGATGATGACACAGAAAAATGACTCGGCTTATTCTTACCTTGCATCAGACACGGTGGGAGTGACTGTAGCAGAGAAGCTTCCACACTGCACAGCACCAGAGCCTTGGGGTGTGTCTTGAGGAACATGGCAAAACTCAGATATAAAGGAAAGCCTGTATTTTATCAGACTTCACATCTATTCTGAGACTGGCCAGTAATCTTCAACCAAGCAGGCAGGAGATCACCCACACACCCTGGACTATACTCAGCCACACATGATGACTGGGAGAAGATGATAAGCCTAAACCTGAAGGTAAAAGAAATTTCGAAAAATCAAAAGTGTAAGTGAAGGCAAGATTAATGTGGAACAGTACTGAGTTAGGACAAAATATACCATCATCCTACCAATTAGGAAATAAACATTAAAACTGAAAAATACCCTCAAAACCAAACAGCAAACCATCAGCCTCCAATTTAGTAATGATTTCCTACTGTAGAAACACCAATTGAGTATTACCAGTAAGAGTACACTAACCTGAGTTCCCCACTAATGCAGCAGTCCTTCTCCACACCCCTTTCCATACAGCAAGGGACCCCTGCCACCAGAGCAGCCCAGGATGCACTCACCAAAGCAGGAGCCCTCTCACCCTGCCCACAGTCCTGGGGGCAATCAGAGCCCGGCACTGTTATTTTATCAGCAAGAGGACCAAAGCTGGGAAGGCTGAGTGGGTTGTGAAAGGCAATGGTATTGCTGGTTCTGCATCTGGACAAGTTGTATGTTCCCAGTCCCACACCCCATGACAAAAAAGCACACCCTCATATTCCATAACACACATAACATCCAGGCTGGGTGACATAAAGGTTAAAAGTAATTTTGGCTGCAGTGGACCGGCATATAGATTACAAGAGGAATTTTATTATCTGAGTTCACTAGAGAAGGGCTGCTTTGCAATCAGGATGCAACAGCCAGTCGCCAGAGGAAAGCCAATGCCATTATGTGACTGCTGCCAGCTATTGACAGTTACTTGCAGTGTGAGGCCGTACCCAGCTATCTCCATGTCAACACGGGCTGCCGGGGCAGAGTTCCCTCTGCACATGGTCTGCTGCATGCAAATCACCTTATCAGTGATGCTAATCCTCAGTCAAAAGAAGTCATTGAACTTTTCAACAGTCAGTATTTCAAGTTCTGAAATAGCACTGGGAGTAAGCAGATAACCATTTTAAATATAGAGACACTGGAATGGAAGCCCAAGATTTCTAGGTGCCAGCGGTGATCTGGATTATTTGCTTGTTTCTAAATACCCTGCAGCATTACTTGCCAGGTTGTTCAGCTCAAGTCTGACGCAAACAGTGGCAGAACAACAAACAAGAATCTGCAGGATTTTGTAAGCACCGAAATAATGTAAGGAACAAATTGGTTCAGGGCTGCTGCTGCTCATCACTGCATCTCTGGAAGAACAAGGACAGTTTACTATTGAATTATGTGCAAAACCTAACTGAAGGCTTGACAAGCACTTCCAAATTTCAGCAGCAGAAAAGGAACATGAGTATAAATACAGGAATGGAGATTTGCGAGAGCAGATTTGAGCATGCTTTTCCCCCCTCTGCTGATGCCCAGAAATAATCTGCACCACAGCATGTCACTGCATTCCTCAGAATGCTAAGGACGATTCTCTGTTTTGTAGAATACGCAGCTGTAGAGTAAGGGATAAAAGTCCACATGTGAAAAAACTTGCTATCTGGGACAAGGAAAAAGGAAAAAGGAAAAAGGAAAAAGGAAAAAGGAAAAAGGAAAAAGGAAAAAGGAAAAAGGAAAAAGGAAA
>WTSP01013366.1:0-17009 GCA_025331215.1 Actenoides lindsayi | reverse complement strand
AAGGAAAAAGGAAAAAGGAAAAAGGAAAAAGGAAAAAGGAAAAAGGAAAAAGGAAAAAGGAAAAAGGAAAAAGGAAAGAGTAGCTCCAGAACAACATAGTACATATGGAAGAAAAGCTCTCCAGGAAGAAGTCTCCCCCCTGTAAAAAGGCATTAAGACCCTGTTTGTAAACTAACACCCCCAGGCCATAAGCCAGACCAAAGTGAGAATTTAGCAAGACTTTAAATGTATGTACCAGGCAGGCTTCTACGAACTCCTACAGCACAGAAAAAGCACTAACAAGGTGACAGGAAAATGAAGTAAATCAAGGCCTAGAAACACAGCTGTAGGCAGCAGGCTCCTTGCCACAGCTACAGGCTCTCGGGCTGATGGGGACAGAGAAGATGCAGCAGCAGGGACTGCCTGGCTGTCCCAGTTCCCAGGCGGTCTGCAGAACCTGACATCCAGCCTACAGCCCCAGCAGCCAGCCAAGCCCAAAGCAAAGCCTAGCTAGGACACACTACTTGTGCTGTGATCATACCACTGACAGCAGCATGGGCAATGTCTTATGTAACAGCTGAAATTATACATAGCAAGTCATTTAATTAAAATGAAATACAAGTGTGAGAAAGCTAACTGACCCTGGCTGAGAACTCCTGATCACGACTCACTGCTCAGCACTATGCCAGTTTGAAATGATCAGATCTCATGTGATGACAGTACATGTAAAATACCCTGCCCTGGACTCCTCAGTAAGGGCAAACATCACCTCTTCTAGCTGAAGTTCTTGTTAGATATGCTTTGAAATGCAGCCTTTTAAACAAAGGCCACATAGAGGAAAAAAAAGATCATTTAAAAAGATTAATTTCTTATTTGTTTTTTCATTAAATAAGGGTGTTCCATTTTACTTGGCAAGAGCCTTGACGTTAAATAGCAGTCCCTTTATCTGGTTTATAATTTAAGCCTCTTCCATAACTTGTTTTTAAAGACAATTCAGCTGCTAGGTCACAGCCAAAGGGCTACCCATGTAAGCATCCTCTTTTTTTCCTGCAAGGATGGTCAGCCATGGCTGACGAGTGTGGGACAGAAATCACCTTCTACCCACTGGGAACCCCCCACGAAACCCCCCACGAAACCCCCCACTTTCTAGACTGCTCTCCCCCTGCAGGGCTCCTGCAGTTTGCCAAGGGAGAACCCAACACCACACTTCAGGCATCTTCACTTCCTCGCAGATCTGCCTTCGCGTGGTCCTTTGACAGCACTTGAATCACTTCCACATTGGGAATTACTTCTGGTTAATAAGCCAGGCAGCCCAGCTGTACCTGCCAACGATCCGTGGATGGAGCTGACCATCAGTGCAGGGTTTTCACCAGACTGGCCAGCAGTGCAAGCACAGCATCGCTCCCCCAGCACAACTGGAAGTCAAAGGCAGTGAAGCACCACGCTGGAGCTCAGCTCAATACTCAACTTTCCCCTGTTGAGTGGAAGATATTCCCTTAACAACAAAAACTCAAGAAAAAAACCACAACAACTTAATTTCCACAAGATGTGTTGTTAAACTGAATCGTTTCCAGTTTCCAAGCACTGCCCACCCACTGCTTTGATCCAATCTCAAAAAAAAAACCCCTACCATGCCATTTCAGACCAGTGCCTTGCCCAGGAGAGAGGGGAAGCACCCATCACCTCATCCCTGCAGCCCTATACACACAGATTGAAGTGGCTCCCTGAACACTCCACACCATGCCCAAAGACACACAATGTGCCCCATCTCCTCAGGTGACCACGTTCTGCCATGTTGAAGGGGCAGCTCCTTGCTCTGGGGAAGCTGCAGCTGTGCTACCAGCCAGAGGAGCAGGAGAGAAGGGATGGAAAAATTTGGTGGAACTAAGCAACTGTCATGGAAAAAGTTGTAGTTTGCCAACAGCTTTATCCTACAGCTTAATTAGGTCCCTTGGGAATGGTTCTGGTGGAGGAAGTGGAAGAGAAATAGGTACTGTTCTTAGCACTTGCTACACCAGAGACCCAATCTGTACTTTTTGAAACATCCCATAGGAGTTACCAAGTCCTGCTCCCGAAACTCGGCTGAGAGATCTGCTCCCTTACCTCTGCCCCAGGTCTCCAGCAAGATGACTGTGTTCACAGGTGCTCACAGTAGGTTCCCCCTTCAACACTGTTCTGTCTAAAGCACTGATACAACAGCAATGCTCACTCCGGCTCTGCAAGTCAACTGCCTTTTCAACCAAGCTGGTTATTGTCATTACATACACTCACACTTTCACAGCCACAACATTATACCAGATTTTCTTCAATACAGACCGCAGGCACTGTGACAGAAGTTCACTTCTGGAGTCTCCTTCTCTAGCAGAAGTACTTTCAGGGTAGACTGGAAGACAACTTTTCCTGCACAGGCATGAAGCCCTGCCTTCGCAGTACAGGCAGCTGCATCACAGTAACAGCTCTTTATCTTTCATTGCACAAAGAATCACAACCCAGTCCTTTTTGCTGGCCATGTTTTTATTTGTTTTTCATTTTAAACAGGGGAGCCAATAATACATCCAGTATTTCAAAAAATCAGAAGGTAAAATAAATTTTCGTAAGACCGAGATGCTACATGCTATAGTTAACTTAATTTTATTCATGCTTGCTTTTGAGAGTGATTGGGAGTGGGACAGGAATCATTCAGTAAAAACATACAGTAAAAACAAAATATCTCACCATATAGAACTTTAACCTACAGTAATGTTGTACCTTAATTATTTCCATGCACACAACTAACATTACAAAATTTTTAAAAAATGAACACAATTAAGACTTCTAGGAGCATCTGATAATAAAGCAATTCCTAATTTCTTTTGTAGAGATCAAGCACCTCCAAATTACAAATTCCTATACACAGTGAGTGCTTTACTTGAAATGAAAACTAAAAAAAAAAAAAAAAGAAAATAAAAAAATGTATCGGATAGCCTCAGAATAAGCTGATGTTAATATATATCCAGCTATGTAGGCAATAAAACCATAGTGCTAAACAAAAACTTGTATCTGAAAAGTAATTCCAAAATTAAGTTGACTTTCTATAATTACAGAAATATACGTATCTGCTAAAATAAATAAAAGTGCTGCATATTAACACTTCACTATAAAGAATGCATACCAGAACATTTATAAATATCGAATGATTCTCCATAAGAATAGCTACTACAATAATGCTGGCTAAATAGAAGTGCATAATGAGAAGCACTATGGGTGGTTAAATGTTTTGCCACATACTGCTGTTACCTTGAGGTAGATAACACATGCGTACCAAATTCTGCACTCGTTTCAGTTGCTGCTGGTATCATGTGTCTAAGAAATGTGTACAGTATGAAAAACTCTAAAATACGCATGAATGAAAAAATGGGTTGGGAAAAATAGATATTCTCATGCAATTATGTACAGTCTCACTGTGTAAATTTCAAGGCAAGGTTCTTTTTCTGCAAAACATGGACACTGTTTTACTGAGAGAATGGTTTTTTTTTTTACTTGGTATAGTGCATTTTTTGTTACCTCCTGCATTTTGCATTATTTTGCTCTATTCTTTAATTTTGTGTGCAAACGACATGCCAGTTTAAAAACAAAACTAACTCGTGTATAGAAAGTAATTCTGGATTGTAAAAACAATGGTAAACAGAAAACTAATGAAATCCATACCAAAATTACACCGTCTGATTCAAGTAAAAAAATTACTTACACTAGTAATAAAAAAAGACAAAACACATCTCATGAATATAAAAGAAATGTCTGCTGAGTGTTTTAATTTAGATGTTTCAGAATGCTGCTGTACGTTTTGTGGGGAATCTGGGGAGATGATTTCATAGCAGAAGGTGTCAACGTGGCCTGAATTGATTTCAGTGGTGAACCGACGGGGCTGTGGAACTGAGGAATACCTATAGCCTCAAGCTGCTTGTTGAAGAGGAGTTCTCCACTGTTACTGAGAAAGCTCTCTTCTCTTTCCTTCTCCCCAGGCTTCCCCTCTTCTACTGGCTCAGGTTCTAGCATTTCAGCATCATCTTTCTTACTAAAAAATTTGTCCAAATAACTGGTGTAAGTATTTTCTTTTTCAACTTGTTCATCTTTCCTGACCTCGCAACAGAACTGGTCTATGAGGAAGCACTCCTCCCCACCGCTCACAAACTGACTGTCCCAAGAAGTTTGGTACAGAGCTTCTAACTGTGCCAAATTAGCCATTCCTTTCTCCTGCTTCTCTCTGCTCACTGACTTTGATATTAATCCTTTCACCTCTATTTGAGACACTGAGCTATTCAAGTCGTTTAATTTATCAACATCAGTAGACTCATGTTGTAAACTAAGCTGAATGGTTTCTGCTATAAAGGAATCAAAGTCAAATCCTTGATTCTTCTCCCTTTCTTTTTCAACGAGTTGCTGTGATGCCTCCTCAAGCGCTATCTGAGCTTTCACCAACCCATTCTTTTCACATTTAGACTTGCCTTTCTTATCAGACTTTTCTTTGCTCTGTTCCTTCCAGTTTGAAAGATCTATAATAAGTTTGGGCTCATAGTAATGGTTAACTTCACTGTCTCGCCAAACTAAATTATCTAGGTATGAAGATGACCTCATTTTGTAATTACAAGTGTGACTACATTCCAGATCACAGTATTTGTTTTCATGGTGATCTGAATACTGCCAGCAAGGCTCTGTAGAGAAGTGTGTGTCAAAGGCAGGATCCTCCAGATACTTTTCACGATCTCCATCCAAATATTTACGGGGATCTACTTGCACTTCTTCCTCATCAGTAACATCAGAAAGAGCCCTTGGGTCACGCTGAACTTCATCAGCTTCATAGTTATTATGAATAGGCCAATCATGGTCTGAAAATTGACTTTCATGGTATCTGTAAAACAAATTCCTAAGTATCAGAAGCTAAAAAAACCAAACAACAAAAGTTTTCTACCTTGCAAGAGAGAGACAGTTACAGTTAGAAATTCCCTTACAGGATAATGACAATGCAACACACAAAGTTTTTCCTCAATCCAAATGGGTACCTCGTCCAGATTTTTAATTTCATCTGGCATAAAGCAATCCTCATATGCACAGCTGAAAGATTTAAGTCCAGAAGCATCTGCTGTAGCTCACTCTATTTACAGAACTCTTAACATGACTTCAAATGACTTCTGTAATCTCTTTATTATTACATGTGCTAAGCACTGGACAAGACAAACTTTAAATGAATAGTTTTAAGCATGTTTTTAAATAAATGTTTTTGGGTGGAAAAAAGAAAAGAGTAATGGAGAGATTAGCTACAGTCCTAAGTGTATCTCAGGAATGCATCAGCATATCCAAGTCAATCTAATGAATTATAAATCCAATAATAATGTGCTGCCTATAAGGCAAAAGTTTAGTCTCAGGTCAACTTGAGAAGAAAAACAGAAAAGGAAACAATGCCCACAAAGCAACACTACTTCAAGCCCACAACCATTCAGTTATGTTACATGCCACAGTAAGTGATAAATTTACCTCTCCCAATTGTAAATATGGCTGTGACTTTCATCCATCAGCAGAATATCATCAACCTCATCTTCAATGTGAAAAGGATGACTTGAAATAGGCTCATCCATTGGAAAGGAATAAATGCTCATATAAGGATGGGACAAAGCTTCTTCTGCTGTCAATCGATCCATGGGACTAAATGTCAAAATTTGCTCCAGAAAGTCCAGTGCTGCAGAGGAAAGGTTACCATTAGACAGGAGAAAACCAACATTTCAGACATCTAGAATTGAAGATTGATATTCAGTGCTTTGCTCTAGAGGCAGGCATTTGCTTAAAAGTAGCCACCTGTGAAGTATCAGATACTCACAGTATACTGCCAAACATGCATTCTGTAGCCATATGAAAGCTAGAAGAGTGGACAGAGGTCAAACCTAAGATCAACAATAAACTGAAAGCAGGAATCAATACCAAGAGACAGAGCGTTTCAAGCTGAAGCAGTATGCACCAATAGCTACCAGGAAACACTGGGGTCAGCTTGGTTGGCAGACTTTCTTTTAAAAGCATTGGAAAGATTGTTGTTTTATGCTGACTCCATTCCAATGTTCCCTTACATTTTGAAGGCCAGTGTCTCAAAACAGAGCAATTCCAGTGCAAACAGGTCCAGCAGAGATTCACAGTTCTGCTCCAAAGATATCAGGTAGCTATCATATAAACATTTTTTATTACAAGAGAAGACAACCCTTCTTCAGAGGATGCACAGATGCATTGTATAGTTGCAATAAACTATACAGTTGAATACACATGCACTGTAAAATTGTTCACTATTTTATGATTTTGAAATACTGAAAGTATATTTTCTCTGAATTACTTACCTTCAGGACTGATGCCTGGAAGCAACTGAGTTAAAGGTTTGTGTGGCTCAGTCATATCGTTTCTAATGTAAACTGGAATTACATTGAGAAGCTCCTGACGGTCCTCCTCATGTACAACAGGAATTGATTCTAGAATCAACTGCATCTGTTCAAGTTCATGTGCACCTAACCACCAAGAGAAAATACAAGCTTCCATTTCAACTTCAAACACTTCCGATAGCTGTATATAAAGGCATGTCAAAATTGTGCAGCTATTTTCAGTAGAAGACCATTATCTCCTACAACAGAAGGAAAGCTTAAGTTCTAAATTTGAATGATAAGAAAATAAATCAAGAGGTCTCAAAAATGCCGTAGCATATGAAGAATTACAGAGCTGCTACACAGATAAAGAGATCTAACCTTAAGCTTTTGCACAGATGCTTTCTCCACAGATAAAGGTACTCTACAGCACCACCCTATCTTTGTTATATATGCTACACACCACAATCCTCCTCTTTCAACTGATTCACCTCATTAATTCAGTATTTGACCTCACTTTGAATTTTATGTCCCTTATTAATAAGAACAGTAGTGGCTTAGCTCAACAAGAGATCTTACAGGCTACAACCATTTGTATTATTCTACTCAGAAGCCCTGTATTACTGTCAGGTGCAAAGCAAAACTCACCTGACAGTTAAGGAGTATACTCTTGCTTAAAACAACAACAACAAAGTATGCTATTATGATCAAAATCATAGTACACTTTTAGCACTATCTCAAGTTTCCCTCAGTAAGAACTGTAAGGGCCTAGCCAGGAGGTCAGTTTGGAATAATGATCAGCATCTGCATTCAGTACCAGTGCAGCTGGAGTACCCAGAAATACAGCTTGTCTACCTCAATTTATTGTTCAGCTCTTAGAAGCATGCAGTACCCTAGAGATCTAACTAGCAGATGAAACTATTTAGAATTATTTGCATGCCAGTGTTTTCCCCCTTCACCAAGCAGCTCTGGGCAATCATCAGCAATACTGATACATGTGACATTAAATATAAAAATAAATGGTGCCAGAAAGAGATGGTACCATCTCAAATATCTATGTACTAGCAGTTGTCTTCAGCAGTTTGCACGGCAATGTGCACTGGACATCCTACCATACATGTCAGATGGCTGAAAAGAAAAGCTGAGGCAAAGTCACTACAGAAAATCTGACCAGGATCCACATTCCTCAAATAAATCACTACTGCCTTGTGTTAACTACTCTGCTGCATTGAAAAAGCTGGTTTGTCCTCCTTCAGACTACTATAAATTATTTCATCTATCAGATGCTATACAATCTGTAATTTGCTGGAAAACATTCCACTGTATCATTTCAATCCTAAAAATTAATCCTCTTTCTTTCCACTATAAGTGAAATGAGCATTTGAAAATATTTGTTTAGACGAAAGAATTAGAGAAGTTGTTTGGAACAGCTACAGAATTCATCTGCCTCAGCTTCCCTTCCCTCCTTCATCCCACATATTCTGCAATTTCAGCCAGCATTCTTCCTTCCCATGTCCATCACCTTTCCAGAGAGCAGAATTCCTAAAGGATGCTTCAGAAGTACAGGAAGTCACACATTAATCAAATCAAACCCTCCAAACAACTTTGCAAAATACTTCTATTCAGTCTCTCAGGACAGGCTGACTGTCATATACCCAACCACCTTCCCTTTCCAAATGCATGACATTAGAAGTCCTCTCTTCTTTAGATCAGAAAACTGCGGCACTGCTAAATTTTCAGAGGGACACATCCACATCTACACAACACAATTAGGGCACATAAACTTACAAACTTCACATTTTGGTAACTAAGGCTGAATTGAAAAAAAAAATTTCTAACTCACACATCTATTAAACCAATAAAAACTTCTGGCAAATACCAATACTACTCAAAAAAAGAAAAAGCCACAATGCTAGCAGTTGCCAGCAATCTACGCTGACTGCTAAAATCTGCAGACTTATTCCCACTGTTTCACTATTTTCCAGTAGAAGTCCTTGATGCAATGGAAACCCAATAAATCTCTGACCAGCCAAGCATTTAATACACTGGGGACATTACTCCAATAGCTCACGACTCAAAGGGTCAGCAACTCACTGCAAATTAAGAAAAGCCCATTTGCATATTAATCACTGATTTCTATAAAATAACGACTTCAAGGTGGAAGTATTTCATTAATAGTGCTTAATGGGAAGAAACTCCCCATCTCCTTACCTTGAGCTAAGAATTGCAGAGGCGTGCTTTCAGCCCACATGTATCTAAAGGAATGTGAACTTTGGAACACAAGCTCAGTTTTTAGGAGTTTTATCTGTATTACTCCAGTAATTTAGACCAACAGGAACAAATCCAAGAGAGCTTGAATGAGATAGCTGCTGCTGAGCCCCCAGGGTGCACACAAAATAAGCATTTCAGGGGTTACCCTAGCCTAGCTAATCTGCTCCCATGGACTGAATGCCTATCAGCAGGTGGAGTACATTGGGTGATCTACAGTTCAAATGACAGTTTGATTTTATCAAATAAGACTCCAGTTTGTGCACTGAGCTAGATCAGCAATGTTGGACAGGATGGCCAGCAAGAGATTGCCTTCAAAAATCTGCTCCTAATCCTATCCTAAAGCACTCATGTAGATGCACCCAATGAGTCCAGAGCATTGCTCCCTATCTCAACAGGAGCATTTGGAGGTTGCACACTTCCTTCATACGTCACGCTGTTTAAATCTTAAGATTCCTCCCTGTATCGCCGAAACAAAGGTCAGGTCAGAAAGAGCCTGGAGATGGCAAAAATATGGGGAATGAGGAAAAAAGGGCTACCCTTCATAATTTAAAATATAAAGTGAGAAGCGATGAGGTTGACTAGATTGAAAAATGTCTTTATATGATACTCAGGGCATTCATAATACTAAAACATCCCCTGGATACATCAACTCACTAAATACAGGTATTTATAACACTTCTTAGGCATCCACTAAGTTTAGCTTAATGTAATTACAGGCAGATTTACAATATAGAAGTCCTAAATTAAATTGTGCTATTTATCCAATTACACACTGGTACCAGTAACAAAAATTGAAATGTCTTCTGCTTTACAAATACATTGACTTATATTTTGCTGATATAGTTGCATAATAATATAGCACATCCTGATAGTCAATGACTGGTGATATTAGTCATGAGAATCAAACTTCCTTTAGCAAGATAATTAAGCAGTACCACTCCTTTTAGGACTGTACACATACATTTGTATTCCACCCACCTGCAAAGAGGGTTTTCCCAGTCAGCATTTCAGCAAAGATGCAACCTGCAGCCCACATGTCAATGGCTTTAGTGTA
The DNA here is from genome assembly GCA_025331215.1 of Actenoides lindsayi. Taxonomy (NCBI): domain Eukaryota; kingdom Metazoa; phylum Chordata; class Aves; order Coraciiformes; family Alcedinidae; genus Actenoides; species Actenoides lindsayi. Next base: position 7,331 of record WTSP01013366.1, on the reverse strand, counting down.
GTTGTTGGGAGAAAGCAAGAGACGGGGCGACCTGTACCATTTAGTAACCAGTCCTTCAGAGAGATGGCCCTAATACGATTAAGTTAAAAAAAAAACAAACACAACTTCAATTTTTAAGGGTTATGGGTTTACTTCCTTCTTTAATGCACTAGTACACAGTTTTTTGGTCTCAAGGTCCTAGGGATAGGACCACATGCTCGCTACTAAACTAAGCCTCTCAAAATGGAACAGCTGTGTCTTTGACTGAGGAGCAACAACACAGACATACAAAAATATTTATTAGTGCAGTGAGGTACTGCAGCAAAACTTTATTCCCAGATGTCAAATAAATGCAGAGATGATAATGAACACTCAGAAGACAGCATCTCTAAATCAATCCCAGGAAGGAACCACACTTGCACACTATGAGTGCACCACTTACAAACTTATCTAAGGCTTCCATAGTTATGCCTCTAATGTTGCTCTTAATCTCAGGTTCTGTATTCACTGTTAAAAATCTGCTTTTCTGAACACACGTAGTAAAAAAAAAAAAAAGTTTTATTTTATGCTTGCAGTAGTCATATCTGAGACAAATTATGTCATCCATAGGTCTGTTTTACTCTACTTGCAAGCATTCCAGTTATCCTGCCTGATCCCCAGTATGATATCCCACCTGCTAGAGAGGTCTTCCACAGGCTATCTACCTCTGTGAGCAGGAGAAAGATGCTATTTTAAGAAGGCACGGGTGTCGCTGTAGCACTGAAGTCTCCCCACTCTTCACTTACCTTGTGGGAATAATGAGGATCCATAATTCGTGCAAGACCAAAGTCACCAATCTTCAGCACCAAGTCTTCAGTATTAATGAAAAGATTAGCTGGTTTGAGATCTCTATGCAGAACATTTGCAGAGTGAATATACTTGAGCCCACGTAGCAGCTGGTACATGAAAAGTCTGGCATGATCTTCCAGTAAAGGGCCTTGCTCTAGCAGATTAGCCAGATCTGTCTCCATGTATTCCTGGACAATGTAAACACAGTTCAACTCTGTAAGGGAGCCCACATCATCTGTTAACTGGCTTCCACTAGGACCAAGAATTTCAAATACTTTGACAATGTTATCGTGGTCAAGTCTTCTAATAATTTTGATCTCACGTAGAGCATGTTTAACACTCTGGGGATCTGTAAGGACAATTTTCTTGACAGCCACTCTTTTGTCACAGTCATTATCGACAGCAGAAAAAACTAAGCCATTGCCACCACAGCCCAGTGGTTTTAAGTCCATATACCGAGAGCCCAGATCAAAACCATGAATGTTCATGAGACTTTCAAATTTTTCTGCCATTTTAAAATTCCTTAAGTTTCTTTTTCCTCAAACTACTAAGCTTCTGTAAACACGGAGAGACACTTCCACTGGTATCTGAAGGAAAGGTCTTACAAAAAGGGAGAAGAAACACTTGGCTTTGACTGTAAGATGGTTTCTTGACACTCTCATTTCATTATGAGCCAGCCAGGCCTGTTGTGTCCCCTTGAATTTAGAGCCCGTAAGCTCTAGAACTCAAACCGAGCATAAGATAGAGAGATTGCAGCATTCATAGTTCAAGAAAGGTGCAGCATTTCTGCAGACATCGAAGAAAATACTCACAAGAAACTCAAACGGAATGAAATGACATACTATGCACTCAGCTCTACTGTGCTAAATTGGTTAACATTTAACAAAAGTGTGAATAAATATGCACATAATAGGCTTCTATTAACATCCTCCTCCTCACAGTGCAGATACATTCAGTGTTGGACTGGTCCTGAGCAGCGTCATTCTATGGTGCTGGTAAGCACTATGTTGTTGTCGTTTTTTCGGGTTTTTTGTTTTCCTTCTTCCTCCTCCTTCTCTCCTTTGTTTACAGTCTACTTAGACAGGAAACTGGCAGCTCTTGATTTACAAAAGATGCCTTCTGTTAATGATCAGGTGGCTCCAGCTCACCACAATCACAATCAAAGCTACCATCCATTTTACTCCGTGACAACCTGAAAAGGAGAGAAAAAATACGTCAGTATTCCAGTACCTACAGAAGTCTTCCTCTCCCACCCCCCCCCCCAAGTCCTTAAGTTGTCCCAAATAAACTTATTTAGTGTCCCGTTACAAAATAAGAAACCATCACAACAGCTAAACTCCTTAGTAACGACATATACATTTCGTACTCCTGGAGAACGACGAACAATAATCACCAATCACCATGTCTAAACATACACTGTGGAAGTTTTAGATAGAACCTATTGGGAATATAAGCACACAATGAAAAAAATCCTACTAAACCTTAATAAAGACGGGAATAATCACAGAGAACTTGGTAATTCTCCAGCACAGCCGCTAAGAGAAAAGTCAGAAATAATAAAATCCTGCATCTCAGTCACTAAAATTAGGAGTAATTCTTTCCACTACACCTTTACTCAGACAAAAACCAGGGGTTTAACTATGTCACCATAACAAGAGATAACTGTGTACCCTTCACACAAGAAGGGGAAGGTTTGTGCACTCCCAGTAATTACTGGCTTTACAGAACACAGCACACATCCAGTGCCACTTACAAAGCTTAAATCCATGGGATTTTGGAAAAAGTTTACTAACATCTCAAATCACAATTTTGCCTCTATAGATTTATTACTACAAGAATCACAGAGGTAGTTCCTACATATTAGACAAATATTATTACTTTTTCAATTAATTCTATGCTTATACCATCTAGCTTACACAGAAAAATTAACAGTGAGTATATTTACACAGTAACTGATATATTCAATAACCATTTCCTCTAACATGTAGGCACTTTCAGACACCATTTATTTTTTAACAGTTTGATGAATGCAACTGTTATTTATGAAAACAAAAGAGGTAATTTTCCCAGTAAGTGTCCCTATCTGCATCAGCAGAATGCAGCCAGAAAGACTACATATTCCATTTATGCACGACGTCCTCCTGTCCTCATGAGAAGCTCCAAGGTGCCACAGAAGAGTCAGAGGTGTACCTTACCCGGTGTGGTTTGGGCAATCCCATTACCAGTCACTTGTACGTGCTTCCCCAACAACTACAGGTCATATCAAACCACTGAATGGCTTCGTGTTTGATTTTAGATTAACACCTTTCAGCACATCACCCAGCTAAGTAAATGTAAAGTTCTCCAAACTATCTTAACGCTTCAGAGGTAATTTAATGAATGTTTTCCCTTAAAACCGTGCTAGCGCTTCAGTGGGACAACCAGGAGCAAGGAAACAAGTTTCCCCACTCACAACCGGGCAGCAAGAGCAGCTGACACATTAACATATTCTAAATAATGGCCTCAATTCACTAAAGTAATCAGAATTGCACACAAGGGGAGGGGAAGCACCCGGGCAAACAAAAGCAAGACTGTTTGACAGGCATTTAAACATCACCGTTCCCTAGGCTGGAGTCTGACTGCGGCACACAGCCCCCGTGCCCGCAGGTATCTGTGCAGCCGTGTGCCAAACAGGGGACAGGAGGAGGAAACACCCGCTCTCCTCTGCTGCCAACTGCAGCATTCCCAGACTGAGAAGCGCTGAGCTGCCCCCCGCTGCTGCTGCACAGCATACTGCCAGGGGGGTGATCGTCAAAGCCTTTTTTACTCCGCATGTGTAACTGTCACCCTAAGATTCTCTGCCTCACATACTGCCAAGAGTCCCGATTTCAGGCAGTGTTTTACAAGGGTTATCACAGATATGAGGCAACATTTACTTTCCTCAAAACTATATTGAATTTACACCAGTATTAATACATTAGCATTGGGACCCTTCTTATAATACCCACAATTTTATTAAAAGAACAAATATTAACATTAGGATGAGTTTTATAAGGATAGCATCAGGGACCCTCTAACTCTTTGCTCACAGTTAAAAAACACAAGTCCAGCCTCTTAATTTTCAATTCATTTCTTTTTTTAAAGCTGAAGTATTTTCTCACTCACAAGCATAACTTTCAGGCTCATGTTCTAACCTACTGCCTGTAAAAAAGTTTAAATCACCCCAGACCATTTTTCTTTCATCCCCACCCCCCCAAAAAATGAAATTGTGGAAATTAATTTCTGTAGTTTATACTAACACTTTAAATGTCATGTTAACTCAAGGTCTGAGGCGTCACTTCAAATACCCTGCAATAAGCTATATTTTATAACGTTGGGACCATCTTAAAAGCAGTTTTATTCTTCCTCATAACTAGGCTTACTGCTTCTCACTGCTGACATCTTCAACATGCAGCCATACTGAATCAGTCTGCACCAGCTGGGTGACGTATCTGGAACCCCTCTTTTAGCTACTCCCATTAAACAGCACTGGTGCAGATTCAAAAAGATGCCTATCAGGAACAAAGTGTAGGATCTGCTGCTCTCTTCACTGTAACTCAGATCTTAGCCCTCACTGCCATGACTAAATGAAGGCAACAGTAGAACTACAACATGAAAGTAGCCGTGACATTACTGCTTCAAGGAAAAGGGAGTTGTGACCCACTTGCTTACTCAAGTAGGACTCCTAATGTTTTCATTCTATATCTGTGAAGTGATGCATTTTTAGTCATCAGCTTATTCTCTATCTTTCTACAAGGTGACCACTAACGACATCATTTTCAGAAGGTATGTCATGATTTTCAGAATCACAGCAATTTAGCTAAGGAAATAAATGTTGTCAACATCAGCCTTCACTTTGACCCGGTCCTGCTACACACTTCCTGTGTAACTATGAGTAACAACTTAATCCCAAAGCCACAAAACCCAGAATCTAGTCCTAAAAAGATGACCAGGAGGCAGCCTATCTACCAGACGTAGCACCTCACACGAGTACATGAGGACAATTACAGATTGTCCTACCAAAAATGCCCCACTAGTCAAACTAAACTAACCACACACATTAGCTACACTTCTCTTTCACTACACCAGTTTGGTCTCCCAGCCAGCACAGCCCCTCGTTGCCACTGCCCTGAGCTGGCCCCTCTGCCAGGAGTACAGTGACCAGGGCCCCCCGCTCACCCCAGGGCCCCCCCCGCTCGCCCCAGGGCCCGGGCAGCAGCTGAACTAGTTTTCTCCTCCACAAGTTAATAGCAAACAGACAAACAGCCCAGTGGATCAGAAGCAGATAGGAGGGATTGAAAATAAAAAGTTAACCCCAAACTGTCTTTCACCCTAAGATAATCATTACCTAGAAGGTAATCAACTAGAAGAAATCCAAGCTTTCAGGTCATTTTGGCTTGAGGAAATTACCAAAGTTTCTTCTTTGCATTTCATAATAGTTTTTAACTTTGCAAAATAAGGAGGTGGGTTTTATAAACACTAATACTTACAAAGAGTGATACAAACACTTGCTAAGTAGATACATCTTCAGTTTCAATGAAAGTCATAACCCAACTGTCTTGAAAATACACAATAAATAAACAAAAATTACAAATTCCTCTAACCACTTGAAACACACGATAGACAAAATGGGGTTTATCACCCCAGTTTGTGCTGAAGAGGCTATTCATGCAGGCACGAATGTCTTCATCTAGGCTGTAACCTTTCCAAGAGTATAATTTTTATTCCTTCCTCCCACAAAGTTTAAAGAAGCAAATACAAAGATACTAGTTTCAGTGATTTACAACTATGCTTTTCAAACAGATCGGTTCTCAGGAGAGAGCAACAGAAGAGGGCTGTCATCTTCAAAATTATTCCTAGTGCTTGCAGACACCACCAGAGGCGACCCGCTTCACGCGTTACGCAAACAGCCCCTTCCCCTTGTGCTCAACTTCTGCGCGTGGATTTAAGAGTTTTCAGGAAACGGGACATACACGGAAACAGGGTCAAGCAGGAGATGGTTACTTTTTCAGAAATACAAATAAAACAGAAAGATACCGGCTAATTTGATTATGCAGACCAGATAATGATCAAATCATTACTCACGAGAGAAAGACCAAGAATGACTAATGACATATTATACAACCTGCTAAGTACTATCCCTTTGACTATAAAAATACAGGGCACAGAAGTATTTTTTTTAGATCAGCCACGTTGCAGTCAGTAGGCAGAGTGAGTCATCATCCAACTCACGAAACTGTCGCTTTTCTAAAGCCTCCTACTTGCTCCCCACACTGTTTAGGGAACTCTGCGCTGGCAGTCAGCAAATGTTACTATTAGTTTATAAGTCTTCCGAAGGACCTGTAAAAGCAGACAAAAAGCCACCGCGTTTTTCTGTATCATAAATAAAAATGGTTCGGTCCTTCCTTCAGATGATTGAAGGCAAACTCACCACTGCAGAAGCCTACCCCCAGCTAACCAGAGTCTCCTGCTACCGCCTGCTGTTCACTGAGGCGGTCAAGAGTGACCTGAAGTCGAGGGCTGCACGAGCAAGGACTGAGCCCGAGTGAGAGGCTGAAATGAAACTTCCCGTTTTAGCTTTACGGCACGTATCTTCTGAACCCAATTACCAAACTAAAATCTACCTCTATTTTAAGCCACCACTTTCTGGATTTTGTGACTGGTTTATAAACACATTATGCTACCACAGTGTTATCTTTATACACACACACACACACATATTTAGTCATAGACATATAAAAAGCCCCTTGCTGGCAACAGCACTTTTATCGACGCTTGCAGTGGCCATATGATAACATGCCACCCACCGCATCTTTTTCCACGACACAATTAATTTAACCATTGTCAAGCTGATCCAAAATGGCACCGACAGAGATACTCATCGCACAGAAGCCAAGCGTGTGCATCCCGCCTGCCCAGCCAAGGGTACCTGTTCCTCCGAACGCCGCAACTCCAGCACCCTCTCTTCAAGCTATTCTCACCAGGAGTTTCAAGCTACTTCTGAAAAATATTAAGTCACTTTTTCCACAAAAGGTGCGCGAGGTTACAGGGGAGCCCTGTCAACAGGAGCGAGCGGTACCTGCCCCCGCGTCTCCCTGAACGGCGGCTGGAGACCAGCGCCGAGTCCTCCTCGAGGCCCCGGCGGCATCGAATTCAGCGTCTAAACTTCCTCAGACCGAGGAGCCGAACTCCCTCCCTCCCTCCCTCCCGGGCCGGCCGGGCGCGCCAGCAGCCGTCAGCCCGCAGCCGTCCCGGCAGAGGACATCCTTCCTCCCGCCGCCCCCCCCGGACTACCCGGCTTCTCCCGCCAGAGCCGCTCCTCCCGCACACCCGCTCCAGACACCGATGACCACTCAGGCTAGAGGGGACTCAGCCCCACCGTGTCCCCCGCAACGGGGGCGGACGGCCAGCCCGGCCCCGCGGTTCCGCACCGCGGCCAGGGGACCCGGCGCCCCCATGGGGCCGCCGCAGAGCGGAGGAGCCCTACCTTCAAACGCCCTTCAGGG
>WTSP01013364.1:0-42435 GCA_025331215.1 Actenoides lindsayi | reverse complement strand
GGGGAGAGGATACGGTGAGGGGGCGGGAGATAAGTGGTGGATGGTGATCGTATGCGGGAGGGCGGACGGTGGGGTGGGGGGGGGGGGTGTGGAGAAAGGTGGAAAGGGAAGGAATTTAGCCATTCAGACTGAAATTCTAGGAGACTAAATGTCAGTTTAAATTGTTTCATCATATATTCATTAGACCATCCAATGGAAACTAGTTACATAATTTGATGGGGTTTTAGTTCTTTTCTGGCACCTTGAAGATGACAAAGAATGGACAAAATTGAGAAGATGAACAAAGAAAGTGGTAGTGACAGGAAGACCAAGTAGTCTTAAAAAACAACAACAACAAACAAAAAACCACAGACCTACTGAGCTATGGCATGAAAATCCAATGTCTAATTTCAGCCTCTGACACCAATTCCTCCTACAACTCCAGGCTTGTTGCTTATTGCCACTGGTCCTCATTTAGCCATCTGTAATGCCAACACTGCCATTTTCTGCTTGTTTGTCTTCAAGAGACTACAAATAAATCAGGATTTATGTTTTAACATGTTTCTTCTACAGCACCAAGCACATAAAGGAATTTATCCTCCGAGTCCACTAGACTGTAAAACAAATACATATAAATAATGATAAAAGAGAAGCAAAGTGAAACACTTATGTGGAAAGTCCAAAAAAGTCTTTGCTTCATCCATAGTTATTGCACTAAAACTTTTCCCTTTAAGAACTACTAGGGTTTTTTTTGTCTGTTTTTGTGTTTTGGTTCGGATTTTTGTGCCCCCCTCCCCCCCCAATCATTAAAACTGTTAAGCTAGTTCCTTTTCAAAACTATAACATCTCCCCTTTTTTGGCTGTATCACAGGAGAGGATACTCTACTTACTCCCTCTGAATTTTAAAACGTGGACTTAAAGACCCAGGAGAACAGAATAAATTTTCTGCTATTTTAAAGAATTAGAATGTGTTGGGGAAAGACTGTACTTGGCTGGGAGCTGGTTTATTAAAAGGATGTTGCAGCTAGAGAACGGAAAAAATAGGACAAAGCATCCAGTGGGAGACATTGTTCTCCTTAGGGCAGGCGGGAGATCTACACATCCAGTTTGGGAGGGAATGGTACATTCAGACTAGTTCCAGCCAAGTGCAGGAGATAAAAACTAATCTATCCATCAAGTAGCCAAATCTACCCTGAACAGCTGCATCATCTTATTCAGCTGGTAGAACTGACAAATTCAGCACAGCTTAGCGGCAAATTTGCCATCAATAGAAAAGAATCAGGGCTAACATCTGGGCAAAAGCACATCGTGGATGCTGTTTTGTTCAGCACACTCGCTTCATACACAGGGGGCTTCAAAAGACCAAAAAAAAGCATGGGTGTTTCTGATAAAAAGTCCAAATCTCTACAGCTGGGCCTGAGCAGGATAAGCTCAATAGATCGGTCTGAGATGGGAACCTGGCAATGGCCAACCTGCAGCCATTACTCAAGTGAAAGCTGTTAAAGGTTCAGCCACAGCACTTCTGCTCACCTGCTGATTTGCACCTACACAATTTAGCTATTCTGTGCAGATAGAAAGGAGTCTTCTGAAGAGTTTCTATGAGATTTTTGTTTCCATTAAGAAAAACCTGACAGGATCAGGATACCAAATATCAAGCAAATGAAAGAGTTGCATAAAAATGCAGAGGGTTTAAGCATTTTTTCAGCCAGTTATAGATGTTCTATTAAGTATAGCTAACCCAAACTCCTTTGAAAACAAGTCTAGCCCTTCATTATATTTTAACTCAGACAATTCAATTTGAACCCAGTAAGTCCCAAAGTCTAGCAGAAGGGAACATACACACATCCATCTCACCAGTGGGGCAATCAGGAAGCAATAGTAGTAGTGAAGTAGATCGGTGCTAGCAGAAGCTTGGAACAGATTCCCCCTTACCCCCCCAGCTGACACTAGCTTTTTGTGCTATAGTTTTACTCCTTAATGAGTGTAGTACCAGTCCCCTAATTTAGGATCCATGATAAGAGCACCACATAAAGGATGTGCCTCAAATAGCCAAAACATTACTATCCTGAGAATAGTGACATATGAGTATCAATGCCTTCTATAATTTAAATCTGGATTTCTGGTCACACCATGACTTTCAGAATATTAGTTCTTCACATTATCTGATAGTTGTTAGCATCTGACACATCATATCACAGCAGATTAAATACTAGGATTCCTGTGCTTGCAAGTGCATACCAAAAAACTCCAGACCTCTAAAAGCTCCCCGGCTGATGTAAACATTTAGCACTCTCAGAAACTTGCTTTAAAAAAACAACAAAAATGTAAAACCACCAACCAAACAACTAGGGATGAGATGTCAGCATTTGTGACCCTCCGGTATAAGCCTCTTTGCTGTTACAATACAGAACACATTAACTGCATTTTGGAGGTCCTAACAATTTCCAGCTTTAACGCAGCCCAAGTCTGCATCAGAATCAGTCACAGCATAACCAGCAGTGCAATTCTCTCCAATTTAATACCAATAATCCCACATAGGAAAGAAATCATAACTCTTAACTATTATTTGTGATGACATCCGCCTTTTAACTTTAAGAAGCATTCTTTAAACATTTCTAAACTTTTCCTATTTCTTTCCTGTGCCTTGATACGAATTTGCCTGTCACCGAAGGCTGTACACAAAGAGAGACACAGACACTGAGCACAAAGATATCAGGAAGTGGTTTTCCTAGCAACAGTAATCATCTGAGAGATCCCAGAACATCCTTCCTATTCATGCAGCATTTTGTGTTTTGAATAGTGCTGACAGGTGAAGTGGATTCATAGTATTTAATACAAAAAATATTGCTGTGGATGGGTATGGCACAAAAGCAAAAATATCCACACTATTCATGAACAGATGAATTCACTGTTTTCATAACGCTCCAGATTATTCATTAAGGCACAATTTCAAAAGCAGACATTCACCTTCCCACAGAATGAATAATCCAGTGTACTCTGCTAAAGGAGAGTCACCAGGTGGTTTTCCAATAGCAGTTTTGCATCTTCAAATCCTGTTTGCCCTGCGCATCACCCACCACCATCAAAATCTTCCATGTATCCAAGCACGCCCATCCTGCACTGGGATCTTCTGTCTCATTCCTTAACGAGAAAGCGCAGATCTGCAAGCTACTGCAGTGACGCCCTTCCTCCAAATCAGTCTCAAGTTTTATTTTCATATTCCAGATAGAGAAACTAAGGTGAAACCTGATTCTTGTTCTCCTACAGGGCATAACAGAACCCCCAATCCAAAATGGATCATAAATGATGAAGAGCAAAACTCCAAAGCAATTCAGTGCCCCTCTCCCTCGCTAGCTGAGGTTTAACAGCTACAAGGGGTTTTTGTTCCTTCCACTTTTTCTCCTCCCATTTTAACAAAATTTCAGTTCAGATTTCTGTTGTCTCATGGGAAACCAGACACCTTAATTTTCTTCCAGGGGCACATCTCAATTGTTCTGCTATTGCTTTTCCTTCCCTGCACTCAGAAAAGTGCCTTCCAAAATTGTTTCCCAACCCTATTGATTCAACAGCCACATCCCAGCCTCACCACACGAGCTTATTGAGCAGACACTGACACACTATCTAGAACACTGCAAATCACCTTCCTGAAGGTCTTTTCAGTTTGTAAGAGTGCAATGTATTAATTATTACCATTCCCTCAAGAAAATCATCCAGTCCCTTCAGAAACCTCTCTAGTTCTTATCCTGTCTTTAACCTTTCTTGCACTTTGAGTCTTTTGGTTGTCAGGGTGTTAAACTGCTTCCTTCCTACCTACACTTGCATCCCAGGATATAGAATGGAAACATCATCAAATTCCTAGCTATAGGCATGCCAGAGGATGGGACTTATTACCTGGACAATTTGCTACCAGTTCAGATTTTTATGCATTGAAAGTAATAATAAATTAAATTGAAAGGGATAAATTCAGAACAGATGTGAACAGGTATAACTTATGGGAGTGTCAGAGAAAATTAAATAGTGACAAACAGTGGTATAAATTACAATGTCAGTTTAAGTTGATTTTAAAGGGACATCAGCAAGGCAGCTTCCATGGACTTGGCATTTAGAAAGTACAAGTTAGCTGCAATTGAAATACAGGGGGCATGGATTATAAGTGTGTGTGATAAGAGAAACTACTAATATGAGGTTGTAAGACAGCAGAAGATTAATCAACTTCCTTCTGCTCTCTAGAGCCTTTCTGTTGGATCTTTTCCTCCATTTGCCCTCTGTCTTGTGCAGTTGTTTACATTGCTACAAAAGGATATAAAGTGCTACTGTTCCAGTGAAATTTGCACACTTGTTTTGTACTACTGCTAATCCTCACGCATGACATGCTGTACATCCTAGTGCATAAAAACCGTAAAGTAACAAGGCCTAACTTTCCTCTTGATAGAGTTCTTCCCCCCTTTAGAAAAAGTACCTGTATTTTTTAAATAAAATTTTTATATCTTTTTATGGGACGCATTTTCATTAAAATTCTTGAATCACAAGTATTTCATAACCTTCTAGAAATACTCATTGATATTTAAAAAACCCAAATCCTTCATGGTTTCAAAAATGCCAAGGAAAGTAATGCTATATTCCAACCAAATCTGCTCCCTGCATCTCGCAAACAGCTTGAGTATCTATAATGAGCTAAAATAAATCCTCAGATTGAAACACTAATTAACATTGGAGTTGCTTGTCTCTCATTATGAATCGCTAAGTTTCATGGCATTAGCCAGTCTCCACTAACTGTCCCATAGACTTTTTTTTTTTCCCCTCTTAAAAACGAGGCAGCATTAAATAGTTTTATTTTCAAGGACAGGAAAGACATATACAGACAGCCAATTCATTACTGCTCTAAGCATGCTCCTCTCCAATCTGCCTGTGGTGTATTTGGCCTTAAAACAGTGAAGAAAAGGTGACTTACAGTATTCAGACATTTGTGGAGTTAGAGCTCTGCTGAAACTCTAGAAGAAGCAAACCACCCAGTTTTACTTACTGCAACAATTAATTAGTCACCATCTTGTTTACAAGTGGGAAATAACATTACGCTGTACTTTTATGAGACTGAAGCTAATTTGAAACAATCCCCCAGCAACATCACCAATAAAAGCTTATGGAAATCCCTGTGCCATATACTCTGGGTACTGACACAAACACTATTGATATACAAATCAACATTGACAGCTCTGATTCCCCTGAAACAGTGAGGTTTAAACTATGAAAACAGCCACCTTTGCTAAAACCAGAAGCAGCAGATGTGATGCCACTGATACAAGCTGGGAAGAGGAAGAAGAGACAGACGATCAGTTATTAAGCTCACTAGAAACCTTAACTCAAAGCTCAAAGACCATTAACATGAAAATGCACACAGAAGACCCAGCTCTTGTCTTTGAATGTAGATTCTAACAAAATGGGTTTCAGTACTTTCACTAAGCAAATATAAAATCACTAATATTTCTGCAGGACTAGAGCCAGACTGTTTCTCCAGAAGGCCCAGATAAAGAGGTAGGCATTGCTAGGTTACTGAGCAGTCATTCTGGGAACAGTGAAAGTATAAGCCTCTAATGCTTTTTTTTTTTTTTTGATTTTATTCTTGAGTGGCAGGGGAAGGTGTTCCTGGATTCACTGCAAAACTAGCTTCAATTGCATCTTTGTTTTCCCCTACTCTTCCAAATAAATATTAGTATCAAACTGGACCATAGTGTTTGAGAACTCATCCTTCTGGCTATGCCAGGATCATTACACTATAGACAGTTATGAAATTCATGTTCAGGTTTAGAATGAGATTCTTCCTTCTGTAACACAGGCCATACCAAGAATTGATTGAGCTGCTACCCTCCCTTCACACCCTCCGACCACCTCAAGTATTAACCCCATTAAATCAGTGGTATTGCAGTTCCACAAATACCAGAGACTTTTTGGCCCTTGAAGTATAGATAAACAACATATCCTTGGGAAAAAGAGGTCTTTTTACTGTAATTTCTGCTAAGCATTCTTTGCAAACCTAAATGTGTGCCCCATGGTCAGCAGACAGATGGGTATATGTTTTAATTATTAAGCAAGTTGGCAAGAGCTGAAAGATCATAACTTAAAAAAATAATCTTTCCTTTAATAAAATGGTTTGGATGTAGTCGAAGTTTCTTTATTCAGTGTTTATGATTTCACCCATCTTCAGATGCGACCAGTGAGTATTTTGACAAACTCATTGAAATGCTTAGCTTTACAATAGCTTCTGTATAAGCACTTCTGTATCCTCCCCACTTAAAATGCTGCATGGCAGCTTCTTACACAAATATTTTTCTGTAAATCAAAGTAGCAGGACTGGACTCCTCATACTGGTATTTCCCTAGAGGGATTACTTCCCCCTCACTTGCAAAAGTTTAGCTGGAGCACTAAAAGTAAAATTAATCTAAAGAAGAGTCAAAACCCCCCATAAAAGTCCTTCCTTTCTTCCTTTTCTCTTCCTTCATCTCCAAGTTTTAGCGTAAAAATAAAATCAACCCACCTTAATCACATCATTTCCAACTTCTATACAAGAGAAAGCTTCTGTAAAAAGGCTACTATAACAAATAATGAAGTGTCTGTCTTAACATATCAAACATGTCCTCATAGTTTAAGACCCTCATTGGCCACTCAAAAGTCCTTGGGGTTTCAGTACATAAATTGCCCAGATCTCAGAAAAATGAACTGCTGCAACACAGTATATTTTTTAAAATTATACTCTATTAGCTGCTGAACACCCAATAATGTAAAAATGACTAAATGCAGCAACATGTATTTATAAACCAACCTGTGGAATAGACTATATGTTGGAGAGCAGGAGGTTCTACCGCACATTATAATGCCTTCCACTTTCACAGGAGTCCATTTCCTTAGCAGATAGATGGACTTTATGCAGAACTATCTCATTTCTCCAAGTTCAGAGAAATAAATGGCTGATACTCAGCACAAAGCAAATGGAGGGAAAAAAAAATTCAGCTGCATGAACTTGGAAGCAAGCTCCACTGGCACCATTGCTTTTAGCAAGATGCTATCTGACATCTTTTGGCTGAACAAGTCCCTTTTGTGGGGAAGATTGTACAGCAAATATTTCTGAGTAGCATAATGTTTGTTGGATATTGCTCTGTTAGGGCAGCTTGTGTTTTCACTCTATTCTGCTTTTGTATGCGAGGGTGTGGAATTTGTTAATCTAAATAAAACTCAAAATAGACAGCATGGCTTAAAGAGCTGCTGACGCCTGGTGGGAAATTATGAGAGTTCTCTGTTGAAAAGCAGTCCTCTGCATGAGCCTATCTCCAAGCTTCACTTCGCTCTCAGTCTGTAGAGCAAGAGGCTTCCAAGAAGTGGATTTGGGTGTTTAACGGGAATACAAACTACTTTCAGTGCAATGTGACCTGCTAAGGTCACTCTGCAAGTGCCTGCAAGATAGAATTGTCTTGTCTGTCCTCTGTAAGAGATAGCAAGCACCTGAGCTTTGTTAATATAATTCAGTTCTGGATTTGCATTTTCCGATTTAAAGTTAGAAGTTCAGTCTTTGAGCAAACATCCAAGTTGGCATCTACAAGTTATTGAAAACCACTAAAAAACAAAAAAAAAAAATTACTGCATGCACATTTTCTGACTGAAGTTACAAATCCTTCATCAGCATTCATAAGGAAATTCTGATCACGGCGTCTGGAGTTCTGCAGCAGAGATATTTTACATTTAGCTAGGCTATTCTGAGTTGAACTGATCTTTTGTAGTTCATCCATTAGAATAAACCTCATTTCTTCCTCATCATGATTTCCTTTTACAGAAAGAAAAAACCTCAAGCGTCAACAGACAATATGGCAACAGAAGGATCTCAATAGAGTCCAAAATTTGTCCTACCTGATCACCCTAAGGCATTCAACATTTCAGCAAGGTCAGGTGAAAACAAAACTACAGTTGACAGCATCGTTGCAGAAAAGTCCACACTTGTGCATGGCAGGAAGTGTCCTGACTGGAAGATCAAAACTCACACGCAACCCATATATTCATTAAACAGTGAAAGTAAATAAGACAACTGTTGTAGAACTTCTCCCTTTTTAATCTGAATACAGCAATTCACACATACATTCTTAGATGAATTGAAGATGTCTCCCCATTACTCATACCCAGAGGAGGGAAGCCTACCAAGAATGATTCAGCAAGTACTAAAGATAAATCACAACAGATCACTGCAGTCATGAACCTATTGTGAATGGATTTTTGTTGGTTCTGGGTTTTTTTTTTGTTTCTGTCTTTTTTTTTGGTTTGTTTTGCTTTTTAAACATGCCTGTTTCCAATATGTAAAGTTTAAGAGAAGACGACAATAAATCAGGAAACAGGACCTATAGATAATCACTTATGTTGGGTCTTGCTCTTCATATAGGCAATTAGACAAACATCAGTTTGTTGATACTGAGCATCATCTCAAGGCACCCATGAGACTGGGGTATTTTGGTTTTGTTTACTTTTTAAAATTAGGAAATTTTAGGTAAATAATCTCGCTAAGATATAACTGGAGGCGATTTAGATGGCCATCCACAATGCAGGACAAACTACTTTTTTAACATCAATCTAATTAATTTTCACCCACTTCAACTTGTTGGCCTATCTCAGCAGAGGCATGAAATTTTGTAAGATACCCAGTTCTGAAATCCATTGCCTTTTGAACCCTCTGCATTTTCTCACCCTTTGCAGAAAAGCTGTTTAGATAACCTGTATTAAAACTGTGCAAACTTTCATTGTTGCCTGTGATTCTAAGCTGTCTTGAATCAAGGTTTCGTGTCAGCTCTCACCATCCTTGTTCTTTGTATCCTTGCAATTCAGCTGAGTCTAGTGGACTGTTAGAGTCACACTGGTATGAGGGTAGACTCAGGGTCCACAAATCTGTATTTTATGAACAGGTCTATGTGAGAAAACTTCTGTCACTATGAGAGCCTGTCCTGCCACTCACCAGATCTCAATTCCTTTCAGCTCTTCAGTCATAGACCTGATCCCCATCATAAAAACAGACTGAGGAGAGCTCTGTGAAGCTGATTGCAAGAGCTGCCACTGTGAGAGCTTCCTTCAGGAGAAAGGATTAGAGCGTCCTGAAAATGTCAATCAGATATCAAAGATACATGAAGATTGAAAAATAAAATGTACATTTTATAAAAATAAGTCTTCAGGGAAGCACACTCAAAGTACCGTGAAAAATTTAAGAGAAATATGTCACCCACACAAATACATACTCTCCTGCCCAACTTTAATTTTTCGCTGATAAAACTCTAAGCACTGCAACAAATAAAACATCTAAATCCTTACTAGTGTCCAATTTCCATTTACCATGACTAAGTGCTTCCTACAGCTGATATGAGCTCATATACCTCCCACTAACCAGGTGCCCTACATGTCAATGAAAAGACACGACTATCAGGACTGTCACAATCAAGAACACACTGCTGCTGCTCTTGTAACAGGAGCTGCATCAACCACCCAGCTAAGCCACCCTAGCAGTGCCTGCCTGTTGAGTTTTCTGTTGTTTGGGTTTTAATTCACTTTACTAAGATTGCTTTTCATTCACTTAGTGACAGGTAGTTATTTGTTTGCAGGGTTCCATTTGACATTTATTGTTAGTGTAAAACACTAATAATAATAATTAGTGCCTTTTTAGAGTTGTCTGAGGTTTTAGTGCTGGTGCATTGTTAATATAAAACATCCCAATGCTTTGCTGTATATAGGATAGTATGATAGTATTTAAATATAACAAAGGGGCTCATTATACTGAGACCAGATTGCAGTATCTTAGAGCCTCCTGTTAGCAAGCCAAGATTTAACATCCTCTAAACTTGTCTGCAATGCTAATACTTTCTGGAAAGGGGAAAAAAAAAAAAACAACACAAGCCAAAAGCTAGACAGACATATACCATTTTTATTCACTTAGAGTTTAAGAGCTAAAGTAAGTTTAATGAAAAGAGAATGGTAATAAGTGAGAATAAATGAATCCTACAATTACTTTGAGAACCTTGAAATACTCCGAACACACTTGTGCGGGCACTTCTCCAGGTATGGGACCACTCAAAACCACTTCACAGCTACCCCACTTATTCTATCGTGTCTCAGAAAAAGCATTTTCATAACATGACCAATGAGGCTATGGACAATATTTTCAGAGCATCTCATTAAGACCTATTTGCAATCCTATTGGGGATTCATGCTAAGCACATTGTAGTACATACATTCCTTGGTCGGCTGGTCTTCACCAAGCCTCTTAATCACAGCAGTTTACTGTTTGCTATAACAATATCTTGCAATGTTGTCTGCTTCAGGGGACACACTTTATTCTAGAGGGAGAAAACTGAGGAAAACCTCCCATATAGAGATGACTAGATGTGGTTTTTACTATGAGGAATCATTTAAAAGTTAAGAAAATAAGATACACTGTTTTGAATTACATGCCATTCCAAGAGATGTTATAGGGACATTGACAATAAGGCTAAACCTACAAGCCAGGCATTTGCCAATCACAACTAGCTGATTCTCCATTTTTTTTTCTCCTGTAGTTCACCTCTAATCATAGTTGAAAGTTTGAGTCAGTTCTCATTTCTTCTGAGGAAACTCAGGGATGATCTCATCTTTGTAGAACTCTGGTTTTAGACAGATCTAATTCCAGGGAACATCCAGAAGTCAGATCTGTGCCAACTAACATTGCACAAGTGAAGCCCAATTTACAAGTGAGGAAGATCTCACCCTTTATCTTCTAATGGAGTCAGATCACAAGGGGAGAAAGAAATAGGAAAACCTTAAATGAAAGGTCAAAAGAATAGGTAGAGAAGGCAGAGTTAAGGTTTAAGTATCTCAACCCATCAGAAAAAAAGCCCCCCACAATTATTACTTTCAGAAAAAATCATGGAGAGCTGAGGCAAATTGCAAGGTGTGCTCCAAGAGCTCTTGCCATAATTACATGAAGAGAAAGACCAAATAATTGGAAGGAAAGAAAAGAAATACTCAGTTATTCCTTTATTTTCCTTTCTTTCAGGAGCCAACTCATTCTAACTCAAGGAAATGGCATTTACTATGACAAACTGAGTCTAGACAAGATATGTCAGCTTCAGTTGCACTATATAGCTTAAGGTATACACATTTATACTACATATTGTAAGCACAGACATGAAAAAAGAATTTCAATATTGAGCCCTGCTAGATCTTTTAGGCTTTCTGCCTGAAAACATGTTTGCATGAAGTACTTGTCACTGTACTGTCTTGACACCCACAGGGTTAACTACTCCCCTTTCCCATCTGTCCTTTCTTGAGGCCATTGGGCAACATCAGCTTCCCAGATATCAAATTTATTCTTCATTTAAGGAGTTACACATCCAGGTGACATACTAAGCACTTGCTATATTTAACTTCAGTACATCCAATAATTGAATTCAATAAGCCTTTTAAAAAGAAATTCCACTTTGTGCCAACCATGACCTCTGAGCCAACAGTTTTCTTTAGTTCTTACTCTGCCCAATCCATTCAAGCAAGCAGTAGATTGAGAAAGAAATGAGGGGTGGGGTTTTTCTTTTAGTGGTGTTTTGCCTCTTTTGATGGAGCAGCAACAACTGCCGAAATAATTCTGATATCACACATTAATTTTCCACTAATATTTGGCATGTAAAACAAAACAGCCTAGAGGTTTCCCAAAAAGTCCAATAGTCTCCAAAGCTTGAAGGATGCATGAAAATACAAAAGCAATTACTCGACTTGTAAACTGTAGCAGCTGTTGGCAATGTTAGAAAGTCTTAGAAAGGACCACAACTGTACCATTAAAGTATTTTCCAGTTGAAAAAAAGTGAGAGTTACCACAACTTGTCAGTTAAAAGAAAATGTTAAGCTGCTTGGGATTTTTTGCCTTTGCTTGTTATATGTTGTTTTGGTTGGTTTAGTTTGGGTTTTTTTGGGGTTGGGGTGGGGTTTGTTGGTTGTTTGCTGGTTTGTTTTTTGATCATTTGGGGGGTTTTTGTGCCTTTTTTAGAACACTCGGTTTCAAATACCTTGCTTGAAAAACTTACTTGAAGTTTAAAATGAAAAGAGGTAACGCATAAATGGAATAGTTAACTAAAAGTGAACTTTGGTTTATCTTCTGAAAATGTGGAGATAGACCTTTTACTTCAATACTGTTGTAAAAGTGCTTGGAAAACCTAAAAATCAACTAAATCAGCTTTAATCTTGGCCTAACACCATTGAGATGAAGCTTTATTTTCCATGGTTTGAAACAGTCATATGAGTAAGATCTCATCAGAAAGACATTCAAATCTGCTATTAACAAGAACAGAAGCAAAATCTTAGGAAAAAAAACAAAACAAAGAAAAGAACAACAAAAACCAAACAACAAAACCAAACACAAACCAAAAACCAAAGCCAAAATCTGCTGAAATCTGTTTTGATTCTGTGACCCAGATACCAACAGGGAAATAAACAATTGCTGTATGTTACACTTGGCTTTCTATTGCAGAGCTGTGCCTCAAATGACCCTGGAGCATCCATTTTCTGGATTCTAAACACTCAGAAAGCATCAAAAGTCAAAATGTTCTCATTGATGGCCTCGCCTTTAAAAGTAGAGCTTTACTGCAGGTGACAACTCTTGTTTACAAATGTGCAACTTCCATAATTGCATATCTACTAGAAAGGACAGTTAAAGAAAGTAGTATTATTTAAAGTTTCAAGGATAAAAATTTCAGAGTTAAAAAGGTCATTTAAATGTCAATGATATTTTACTTTTTAAAAATTGTATATCGGAAAAGGTTTTGGATAAAATGAAGAGTACTTTAAAAAATTCTCTCTCCTTCAGATGTTGTGGGCTATTTTGTGTTGTTTGGCAGTTTTTTGGTTGGTTGTTTTGTTTTTTTTTAAAGGACCTAACCTTATGCTTTCTATCCCCTTAAATTCAGCAAATTCTGCAAATATCCAAAATGGATGCTCTACCCAGAAACTGGAGAATTTAGTTAAAAGTTTTTCCAACCCTAAATTGAAAGTCTTCCCATCCTAGAGCATTTCTGCATCTTAGGTTCTTAAAGCATTATCAAATAACAATCCATCTGATGAGATTTGTATCTCCAGCCCTATCTGACTTCACCTGATGGTGGGTGGGCTGACCATCTGTTCAGGGAAAAAAAATCCTGTGCTTTACTTAAGTTTCCTCCCTTTCACCAATCCTCTTTCCCTCATCCAAGCTACAAAAAAAAAAATAAATTGTTTCTTCAGTCTCCTGTCTGACCCATAAGTGGTTTCCACCATCCCGCACACATGATGTAATGTAAGAGGACATGATTGATGCAGCCTGACCTGACATGTCATGACGCTGCTTGTCACATGTGGAATTCAGGAAGAAAAATAAAATAAGCAACCTTGACGTGTTCATAATGACCAATGATTTTTTTTTCTTTCTTTCTTATATCTAAATTACTTAGGCATTTACTACAAAAAGTTTGCTTTCTTACTTGTGGCAACATATCTGCTCTTGAGACAATAACAGTTGGACTACGATCCCAAAAAAATCTTTACATGGGCATTTTCTTCCCCAAGGAAAATTTTGACAAAGCAAAGACTAAGAGGCTTAAATTGCAAATTCGTCACTACCCAATGTGAAGAGGGTTACACATTTCATCTCTCCTGTAAATTAGAGAATGAAAACAGCTTGTCATGCCTCTTGAGACCAGTAGGTACCTTCAACAACGAAGTGCTAAAAGCTGAGCCCGTGCTAATGACTAGCTTTACATTTCCTTTAAGCGGATGCTGGACTCTTTTCCTTGAGTGTCTATTTTAAAAGGCAAGAAAAACAGAAGGGAAAGTCAAGATTATGCATAGCTTCCCTGCAGTTCTAATGTGCTGTGTACTACAAGGAAGCAGAGACTGACATTACCAATGTATACTTTATGGCTATTCTGCTTCTAAAATGATATTTTTATACATAAAAAGTGATAAAGGTCTTACAGCACCTCATAGGCAGCTTTAATAGTCACTACACACTTATTTTCCCAGAACAGTTTTTCCTTGATAGTACATTTAAAGTATAATACTCCAAGAGGAGCCCAAAGAAATATTCTAGTTCTTCAGAAAATGTCTAACATGCCTGCTTCTCACTGCTGTCACTGAAAGGCTTCCAGCAACTTCAGTGGAAGGGATACCAGATCAAGAGCAAGACAAAGCAATCAGATCCCAGGTTGTTTCACACTTAAGTCAACATACATGAGAGGAGGTAGAGGTTAGCTGGTATCTTAGGAGTGACTTGAAATAAACTCAGTTTGTGTCATTTTCAACTAGAAGAACATTCCTCAAATAGCAGAGTTGTCACCAAACACTTCATAACCCCCAGTCTTCAGGTATTTCCAATATCCTCTACAAACTACAGAAGAACCTCTAAGTTTTAACTGATTCTGAGCAAATCCTTAAACTACTTCCTGGCAATTTCAGCATCCTAACCAAGGCAATCTTGCCATGGTTCTCTTTGGGCACCTTTTCTCCTCTAGGGTCTTCCAGCATTACAGGACATAGGGTAAGCAGGTTCCCATCAAAAGCCCTTCTGTCCAGGGCTCTCTTAAGCTTTCCTTAATCTTTTTAATGTCTATATGCCCATTACAAACTTGCTTAAGACACTTCTCTGGGCCCACAGAGGCAATGTATTCTTTCTTCATAGAAGTTACAGCCAGAAACAGCTCCCTTTATTTTGGGCTCATGCAAGAAAAAAAAAGCCCCTAACACTTGCCGGAGAACTACTTAGCCTATGGAGGAAAAAAGTGATACAATTTAATGGAGGTTGAAGTCCTGCAACTATGAAATGATACAATGGGAGAGTCCTGCAGCCACTGACTTCAGATTGGCACTACGCAGTAGTTTCAAGTGGCAGCTTTTACTTCAAGAGATAAACTAGATTAATTAATCCTCAAGTTTTGGTATATTGCTGGGGCTTGCTGAACAGTCCGGGGAAAAAAAATGGTATCAAGTGATACCAACTGAAAAGCTCCCTGGAGTTATAAACAAGAGAGCGCAAACTTGAACTATGTTTTAGTAAACACATACCTCTATGACCAGGGAAAATTTCAAACATCAATCACCAATGCTTGCTTCCAGTGTAATAGTTGTTGACTTTGAAGACCAGAGGTGATATCTTTAAATAGCACAGCTCCATTGTAATAAATTAAACTGCCCCAAAGTCAGCTCCAGAAGGGACTGATCCAAGTGTATTTGACTATAAGATCAAAATAATCTCAGTAAAATTTTCTAAGAGTGAGTCTAATCGCTTATCTTTACTAGACAATGTTATCATAGTCAAATATGCACACAAAGAACCAAAGCAGCTATCAGCTACAGTGTTCATGAGCAGCCAGCGACTGCAGCACAGAGTACGCTGTGCTGTGCTCAGGGTTCTGGCAGTTGACTCATGCGGTTCTTTGCAGTTGTGTTTGAACATGGTAGCACTTTACACCGTACAGCAACCTACAAAGAACATACAATCCATGCATTAATCACCTGTGTCACGGAAGCACTGCAGATATGGACTACGACATGGTGACATATCTGGGGTGGGCAAGGCAGATTTGGAGTTTCTTTTGCTCAGAGTTGAATTTCATCTAAAAATGAGCAGCCATGTAAAATTCGAACATTAACATGATAAAAACTTTTCAAAGTTCTTCAAGGTGAAGTTAAGACCACTTTCAAACAGAACAGATACTCATTTTGCCTCCCAGTTTGCCAAAACAATGTTTGGATGAAAGATTCACCTATACGAAGCCATGTATTTCTGTCTCATTTTCACCACTAACCTTAGATCACACTATAACAACAGCCAGGAAAGGACAAAGCAAAGCTTCTCATTCATCATGAAACAATCATACATTTTACATCTCAAAAGAAAATCCTGCAATTTTAACATTATATACAGTGGTTATTCCACTGCCAAGTGCAACACAAGGTTGCAGAGCCACAAAGGTATGCCACCAACTCCAAGAACAAAATTTG
This sequence comes from Actenoides lindsayi, assembly GCA_025331215.1. NCBI lineage: Eukaryota > Metazoa > Chordata > Aves > Coraciiformes > Alcedinidae > Actenoides > Actenoides lindsayi. The sequence goes on along the minus strand of WTSP01013364.1, from coordinate 26,439 downwards.
CCTCTTGCTGCTGTAGAAACACAAGCTGCAGCAGAATCTGCCATATAAGTGGGACTAAAGCAGAACTGGGAGCTTCACACATGGGTGTGCTCACCAGGCTGGGCATGGTGCACTGAAAGGCAGAACTCAGCCACCTGCAGAAGTTCCGATCTTGGACCAGCATCTCACACACACACACACGTGGTACATTTATATCTAGCACACAGCTTTATTCAGGGTGAAACACATGCATAAATATCTTTCTAGTAACCAACTCCTTCCAGTTAGATGTCAGTTTGAGTTTAAACCAGAGAAGCCCAGTGCATAGCTGAGTTATACCGACTGAAGTGCTCCTACAGCAAGTGCTCATCAGGATAAATCTGTACTGAGGTGTCACACACCTTCCTAATATCTGCATCTTCTTTATAAGAAATTCTTTTAAAATTCTCCCAGTCCCACTCAGCCTCATACCCCACAAAGCCAAATGCTGTGCCTATTCAATGCCATTGGTTTATTTAATCTAGCTTTTTTAAGCTTGCCAAAATTGCTTTTTCTGCCCCCAGTAGTTTCTGGTATTTATACTGTCATATGGGGGGGATATGGTGAAAAAAGCCCTTGAGTGGGAAAGGCTTGCCCCCCACCTTTTTTTAGTGCCACAGCTTTCCAAAGAAAAGCTTTTATATCTTATATAGTAACTGTTAGCAGTTTGTGACATTTCTAGTCTGTCCAGGGTGTAACTAGTACATGACAGGTCAAGTCTGTCACCTTCATAAAAGCAAAGAACATCTACACTGGCACACTACACTGTGGAGTCCCTCTGAGAATTACCAATGTCATACCAAATATCATCAGCAGTATTTATCTTCTCTTCATCTCTGCCATTTGTAGGAGCTTCCAAAAAAAATTCAGATTATTTTTACATGAAGACAGCTTTCTCCTTACTCTTCTGAAGTGAATGCCATATACCAAAGTTTGAATCCATGAGATTTAATCTGTCCTTGTGGCAATTATAATTAAAATACAGATCTCTTTGGGGAATACCTGGAAAATTAAAGTTATTGTTGTCACTATTATTAATTATCATCAGATGCTTGCTCTTAAAAAAATGATCAGTCTTTAGATTTTGATGCTCTCTATTATCCTCATTAAGTAAATGGTGAAATAAAGATGAATGAATTGCAAGTAGATGAATTAATGATTAGGAAGAACACTTTAGATTGAATTCTGTAACCAGCAGGTTTCATATCAGTAGAAAATGCTTGCAAACTGGGCTGTACTTTGGGTAAATGTTCACATAAAAACAGTGCTCCGATTAGGAAACTTTCTTTTATTCAGAGAAAGAAACATAAATCAGGTGCAAGGAGAAGTTAAATCATTCTCACATAGCTGGTCAAGGATTTAGAAAGGAAGCAATACCAATTATGGGCCCATCCCAGATACATCAGATGGCATTATCCTAAATAAGAAATGACACAAAGCAATGGATTATTTCTGTGAGGGAGATAAGGGATATTAATAATGGGCCAAATTTAGGGTGAAGTAAAGCATCAGAATCCTCCAGGGAAGCAGTTATGCTTCTCCGATTTTCAGACCAGTGCCAACATTTGCACAGCACGCACAGCATGGGAGATGCTCTTCCTGATGTGTTGGATGTTTTGCCAACTGTATTTACTTCTCTTTCTCCTATCTCAACCCCAGCACGTTCCTTGTTCTGGCAGGTGCAGAAACACGGGCTCCGTAGCCAGATGGGCAACCCCTAGGAGTTCTCCCATGTCAGCAATTTGCCAGAGGTTTCTCTTGCGCCCCTTGACCCACTGCAAAGCTACCAGCTCCAAAGGAGCCCAATTCTCCAGCCTCAGACCTTGTACATCATTTCTATTGTTCAGTGAGCATAAAAAAAAAAAAAAGAAAAAGATTGACTTGGAGGAAAGCTTCCATTTACTTAATAGAGAGGCAGAATAAAAAGACTTTTAGAGCTACCCTAAAGGATCAAGTTCCCTAAATCTCTAGCTTCTAGTATAATTTAGGACAGAAGTTGAATGTTAGAGAAACACTAATCAGTTATTCAAATGCATTTGTTGTGCAGTAATACAGAGTTGGCCTTTGCTGTGTATAATGTCAAGACATGCTATTTTAGGGAACATCATCCTCCTTTGCCAGTCTTTGTGGAACGCACTGCCACACACTGCTGCCATGATTCAGCACACTCAAGTTTTCACCAAGAACATACCTGTTGCAGGTGGAGGAAGCTAATGGGATCTTACTTCTTTCCATGTTTCTATTACAGAGGGTCCTATCTCAAACAAAGCTGAAGCCTCACCTGTGCATTGCATTTATTTCTCAGAAGCACAGGCCCTATGTCTTCTGTCACCATTTACAGCCACACAGAGCTGGGAGCTGGGTCTGTGGCAGCCCTGCAGCACCCTTCAGAAGTTGTCTCACTCAAATACAACCACTGCTCAGGTACTTGCTAACAAAATACTGTTCTGCATGTGTCAGACAGCTTCTAAAGCCAACCCTACTTGTTATTTTATCACCTACTTACCACTTAAAAAAATCCTGAGGTAGGCTTTTAAATAGCAAAGAAATTTAAAGGCATATGTTATCTAGGGGTTTTTTTGTGATTTAGTATGACTGTGCAGCACATTCCCTGCATGGCACCAGCAAGTGCTATGGATTTATCCTCTTGGTACAAGTTCATACTCTAAATGAAAAGAGTACCATCCAGCATCAGTGCTGAACCACATGGGCTAGAGCTTCCAAGGGGCCAAATATGACAACAGATATATGTTTAAAATATCAATTATTGAATGCATTTGTTGTGTAGCCACAGCAACCTGCTGTTTACAATGTATTATGCATTAGATCCACTTACCCAGAGATTTCCATGGGGAAGCACAGTTAGGCTCATGTTTGCTGTCCAACCTGTATTGAGAAATGCTGACTGCCCCGTCACTGAGCTCTCCCAAAGTGCTCAGGAAAGGCTTAACTCTCTTCCCATTAAGTTTAATGGAAAACACGACCAACAGTTAGAGCTTCTAAAGGTCTTGTGTATTTTGTCAGTAGTCCAGTCCCTGGGTTCAACTCCCTTATTCACTCTCCAAGAATTGTCATCACAACGCAACGGTTTGCAGAATTACATTTTGTTACTTACTCAACTAGATGATTTAAAATATATTGTTAGCATGCAAAATATTACTTGTAATTTAAAGTTAATACATATTTTCCCTCTAACCCTAGTTTTACCTGGTCTTCTTACAAGCCAAGGCACATAGGCCAGTGAACAAAGTAGGAAAAGGAAATCAGAAAATGAGTTTTGTGTCTCTCATTCTGTTGTGGGGCAAGCAAGATCAGGAACCTGAAAAACAACCTTGTTTTTTGTCTCCTCTCTCTCCTTCCAGAGAGGTTGTTTTTCAGCCAGAGCACTTCCTAAGTCTGCTTCACTGTGCAGCTACAAATATGGTAGTGGGGTACAACGGTAGGGACAGTATATGAAGTTAAGATACAAGCAAAGATTATAACAAAAGTATAGGAGATGTTTAAAACAGTTTAATCCCATTAGAGCAGCACTGCTACAAAGTATCACACAACCTATCATCACAGATGACACAACTGCCCTGAGCACCCTATTCCATAACTGCTCTTCAGGGAGCATTCAAGGAAACCAGCAGTCATAGCTGAAAATCCTTGTTTTAGTTCCTTTAAATCATACCTTTTATTCTAGTATTAATATCTTTTAAAGAGTAGTGACAAGTAGCATTAAATCTTTGTTCCTTTTTTTCCCCTTATTGTTGGTTCAATGGGCTGTTAGCTAAAACACACAAAAGAAAGGAAGACTGGCTGACTTGAGACCTGCTGAAGAGGCTTTTGCTTACACTGCCTGCATTTCTTTGTTTATCTGACTGTATTGTTTTGCTTCAATAGTTATATTTAGAGCATTCATAAAAAGGATGAAATAGTCAGGGTTTTTTGTTTTTTTTTCAAGATGCTGGCTATAGCTAAGTTCTACTGAGCACACAGGAGCTCTTCAAACAAAGAGCTGAGCAAACAAAGAAAAAAGCTAGACAGAACCTAGGAACTCCTGCCCCAGCCCGGACAAAGACAAACGGCCTTGGGTGGATATTGAACTTGTAGGGGTGAGCATGACAAAGGGTGATTGCAAGAGGTGGGCTGTCAAGTCTCTGTTCCTGACAGGTTGATTTTAATGCTCATCTGTGTACGTTTATTCAGTTTGAGGGCATTTCCACATGGAAGTGGATATACAAACAAGGGTCTACAAGAGGATAATTATTATTTTGCATTTGCACTTTACAAACATCACTGAATTAATTCTCCCAACACTCTTGCTGTAATAGTGAAGTGGTGTAATTCAGTCAGGCAACAGCAATAAATTGAATGCATGTCTACAGGAATCAAGGAATAAAACCATATATGTTTCCTTACCCACATCATCTATACCAACATTCTCTCCCATCAGATATGCAAGAGTTGAAAAGGGAGATGCACATTTTTAGCATTTTCACTGAAGTTACACTGTGTAGCTGGTGGATGAACAAATAGCCTGGAATAGCTCAACTGTAAACTCTAAGTGCCCAGCAGACATGCAGGCACAGAGATTCAGCCCTGACTCAAGTGAGAATGACTTACCTGTCTTGTTGTCATTACTGGCTTAATTGTAATAGTAGCTAGCTATTGTAGTTCAAGTCCTTTTTACCCTACCACCACCACATCCCACTTTGGTGTTCCCTCCTATTTCCCCCCCAAAAAGGGTTAGGCTCAAACCAAGCTGTTCGAGTGAGAGGAAAATTTTTGTTCTGCTTTTTTAAGAAGCAGCACAGAGGGATGTATGCTTTTTGCAAGTGTTTAAATTTTTACCATAGTATTTATTAACCTATCCTAATGTTGACTTATGCTTCAATAAGGTGTCCAAAGAAGTTGAGCAGTATACAATTGTTATAAAGAGAATGGTACATTATTGCTGATCTCAATTTGCATTGGAGAACAATCAAAGGACTTTTATGAGAGTCATTACTACAGGCACACAGTGAGTGCAGAGTCTGAATTTAAAGCACCGCAGCAGTGGCAGAACTACCACTTTCATTTGTCACCTCAATAGAAGACATTAAAAAATATATAGGTAATGAAATTTAAGCATAACAGGTTAATAATTAAGATAGCACAGATTTCTCAACACTGAAACAAGAACAAAAAGGCAGTACAAAGCATCTGTGCCATGACAACATAGCAAGCAGGAATTCTGTAAAACCACAGGTTGGACAAGGGGATGAATCCAAGGGTGGGGGGTTATTCCTCTTCAGGATATTTCAATATTTCTGCAGTTTTCAGAGATGAAGTTTGTGACAGGTTCATAATTTTCAGCTACCTCAGCCCCATCCCATCTTTCCCTCCTCCTCTTCCAAAACACATACACGCTTCTGCCAGAGCTGACCATCACGTGCCAAAGCCTGCCTGTCTCTTTAGCCTCTGAAGTTGGATGCTGAAGAGGTGAGGCTGGCTTTCAGAAAAGGTCAGCTAGCGCTAAAGGAGGAGACAGCCCCAGAGGTAGCTTGAAGCACTTGAAATGATAGAATAACACTTTTGAATTGGCAAAGGGGCAGATAGAAATACACACAGGAGAAAGCAAAGGAGTCAAGACAACAGGAGATGAAAGTGAGGGGAATGGAAAGAAGGGTAACATGTATAGGGAAAGTATAAATAGAGAGGCACGGTATGAAGATAACCACAATTTTAATAGCAGAGAGGGTCCAAAAGAAAACAAAGTTATAATTAGAACAGTAGTATACTGAGTAGCCATCTCGGCCCCATACTTCCACACCTTTACTTTTTAAACAGAGTTTATAGGACATTCCAAAACTACGAAGTAAGAACTCTATCTACCCCCACCCATTGTACTTGCATGCAAAGCAGAACAAATTTCCTCCTTCAGAGAGGGAGTTGCAGCTTCATTTCTAGACTTTGTTCTCTTTTGCCCACCACTATTCAGGTCAAGCAGTCTCACCACCACCATGCTTCCTACAGTCTTTCACCCTCTGTCCTCTCGCAAAGGAAGTTTAGCCCCATTTTCCTATCAAGTGTGACGACATGGTGACAAATGCATTAAAGAATGAGACAACCTGTCATCTCTTTAGAGTGTCTTAAGAAAGAGTGTTCTGTTTTAATCTACCTCCAGATGTGAATGTTTCTGCCTTTCATTTTTCTCCCATTGCAATGTGCCTGCAAGGTTTCTGTCTGGCAGATGCTGGAACCAGGGACACGGTAAGAGTCCCGGTAACAGCTCAGCATGTGCTTCTGCACTAGCCTCTCTCTGCCAGGTTATCTGGAACACAAGGTAGCGAGAGTCCCTGCTTAGGAGAAGGGACCAGAATCTGTCTTGACAAGTGTTTTGCATGCAGTTAAATAGACAAATGTATTCTGCTGCCAGCTTCTTGCAGAAATTTGACTTGATGCCTGTCATCAAACAGCTTCTTTTGCACTAGAAGAATTACAAAACACTCATACCCTATAATGATCAAAAAGAGAGCCCCCATGCCCACGTTAGATTTCAGAGATGCAATCCACACTCCCTTGCAAGCTAATAACATCTAAGCCTACACAAAATTAGGATACGCATTTCTGAAGGGTGAAACAAATGTGAAACAAACTATTGTATTATATAAAGGTCACTGGTCCATCCTCTTCTGTAGTCTGTTTGCAGCAGTGACAAATCCACCTCCACAAGACATTGCACCATGCATATGTACAGTGGAAGCCTCTTCTCAATTCTGCTAGTTAGTGATTACCCTCTCATATAGAGCAGAAAGGGTGATATAGCTCAAACTCTTTTTAAGGCTAATGCTGGTTGGATACACTCAGCCTGAATGCAAATATCTAATGTGACTCCTACCAAGCTATTTCATTGATGCTTTGTAGCAGTAAGTCCCAAAAGAGAAGTGTGCATTTTATATTGTGTAGTTCATTAGCTATTTTTCCATTTCACTACTTGTTTTTGTGTTATGGTCTAGTAGGAGTCCATTAGAATACCTTTTACTGTGCACGATTAGAAACTCTCATTTTGGAAGAGCTTAAAAGTAACAGTGTCATTCATTTGTTGCAAAAAAAGCTCTCAAGAGACAAAATAAGTCTTTTCCATATTGCACCTTCTGTATCACTTTATTTCCACTGTACCCTTTTTCAGAAAGTACAGTGCACCCAAACCTCAGAATCACAAATAAAGACATTAATAGTAAAAAAGCAGCTTTCAGTCTCAGCTAGAGATTGTGCCTCTTTAGTTATCAACACTAAATACTGCAATTAAAGACTTAAAAAAAAGACACTAGCAATTTACATGACAAGAACTAACAAAGCCTGCTTTTTATGGATTTCTATCTTGTAGTCAATTGAAACCCAAGAAACTGCAAGACCCACCTGAAACAACCCCTGCTTCTGGAACATCCATAAAGGAGTCCCCAGTTCTTTCACCCAAGGAGTTTATACAACACCTGTCCTTCAACCATGATCTCTTCCTCCTTCGTTTGGCCACCCATTTTCACCCAACTTACAGAAGCCCTCACAGCTCCAGCACTGAGAGATTTTTGTGGATATCTGCTTAAATTTATTACCCATGAGTAGTATTATTGCAGTTTATTTCAATAGGAAATCAAGCAAAAAGACACAATCTATCTTCCCTTTCTTGGTCCACTTGCAATGCAAACATATTGCACAGAGGCTACAAAGTCTCCATCCACCAAGACACCTGAAACTCAGTTGAAGACCCCAAACAAACTGACCCGATTTGACAGCTGAATCTAACTTCAAAGTTAGTGTCTCCTTTGGGCAGGTAGGTTGTACCCAACGAGCTCCAAACACTCTTCTAATCTAGTTTTGCTGTGCTGCTAGTAGAATCAACAGATGTGAGCACTACTGATAAATTTCTTACAATATTTAGACACCTAAATTGATTCACTTATTAAAACTTCCTAATAAACAGTACAGTAGAGTCTGGAAGAAGGTCAGGAAGGATACTGGAAATACTCTCCTCTCCATATTACAGCAGCCACTCCACTGTTGATGAATATTGTATGCCAAGTTACCCTCTATCTTGAGCACCCATGCTAACAACCCCCTAGCCCATGTGTGCTCCATCAGGGTACCTTTGCAATACTTCTGAAAGGGACCAGCTGCAGTGCCATGTAAACCAAAAGTCAAAAGCAGCTAGATAGAGCACCAGTTTCTTCCATGGATCACTCATTCTTTGACTTCTCAAAGGAAAGAAAGACAACAAATTGACTAAGCCTCAACAACTCATCTCATAGTCTTCCAAAAATGGTAACAACTTTGTCACTTCTGGCTATAACTGAATTTAAGTTGGCAATTCTACTAACCCTCTGAGCTATCCAGCCCCTCATGCCTTTCATTTTTTAGGATATGGTTAGATTAGCCCATCCATTATAAATATGACACAGCAGTACCCACAAGCATTACAGAATTTTCAGCATTTCAGCTAAAAAACCCATTTTGGAAGGATTTATAGCTTGGCTGCAAGAGTGGCGTCTGGCTGAAACGTGGCATACAAAGTCTCGCCATAAGAGCCCAGCCATTTAATAATAAATCAATTTGGCTATTTTTAAATCAGAAGGCTGAAAAATACAAATAAAGTTTACCATTTGCTGACACATCTTTGATCTCAGAAGGAATGTGAATTCCACAGGCCAACTCTTCAGCTGATGTAAATCAGCATAACTACACTGGCATCAGTGCAGCTCTGGTGATTTACATGCTACAAATCTGTCCCTGTATTTATTAATGGAATATTTGTTGTTAGCTTTCGGGTCAAATCTTTGCTGTTGATGTAACCTGCTGGAATCAATGGGGAGTCGCACGTACAAATGCAGCAAAAGACTTCGGCTTCTTTCTTCCCGCTCCTGATTATTTAATTTTTAATTAAAACAAAATTGCAGAGAACAAGCCTAATCATAGAGAACCCGGAGTATTTAAGGTAGCGCATATCTTGGTTGAGACCATAATGAGATTTACAAGGCAGCTGTCGGACATGCATCAATTGCTGCTTTGAAATCTTTATAGATTGATCCATATGGCAATCTGTGCTATTGTTGATCCATATTTACACCACAAGCCTATATTTTAGTAATTTCATAGAGCAGCCATGATGAAACTTGGAAAGAAAATGTTAAAAAAAATCCTCTCAAAAACACAGGGGCCAAAGACCTGGCATTGCATTCAGGACTTACTTTGTTCCTCCTCTGTTCTCTGTACACCCCTTTCCACACACACACACCCCACCTCCTACCTAGTGCTTGCTTTGCATTGCAGAAAGGGCTAAACTTCTCTGCCTTGGCTTCTTCAAACCATGCACGTGCAGAGTGTCAGCTACTGCAGAGACCTGCCAGTATCAAGGGAGCAAGTAAGACAAGGCGCTAGAGCCAAAGGCCAGAACATCCAAGCTCAATTTAAGCCTGCCCCAATTTCCTCTGCTTCATAGGGCAAGTTCTGTCACCTTTTGGCACAGCTTCCATCCCCTCCTCCTGCCATAAAGCCAAATGGGACTAATGATATTTACTAAAGTGTGTGAGGAGCTGGGATTTATGTATGACATATGCTAAACATACCATCTATTTGCATGTTTACGATTGCACATGCCATCATAAATGCAAGGTGGAACTGCCTTTGCAAATGCATCATTCGACAAACATTTCTGAAAACCTGAAAATCGCCTGGGTTACTGACCAGGTCCTTTTAAAAACAGTATTTTGCATTTAGTGATACTATAAACACAAAACATTTACTAACACTCAGTACACGCAGTGCCTGTCTATTGTGCTGTGTGCAGAAAACATCGTAGCATTAATTGATGCAACGCCCAAGATAGAAATGTTTGCTTGTTTCGCTCAGTACATCTCTTCATTTGCTGAATAATTCAGCTTCTATACAGGCTTAGCTGACCTTTGCTTGATAAAGTCATATTTCTAAGCATTTGCTTGCATTTGGTATTTTTAATCAGGTTCAAGTCCACTCGCCACACATCAGAGCTGCGAATAATGATGCAGATACATGTTTTAGCCAAATGATGTTCCTTATAGCGCACACACTTCCCCCAAATCACTGAGTTGTTAACTAAAGTGTAAGAGAATTTATGATGCTAAATAAAACCAGGGAAAAAAAAAAAGAAAAAAAAAAAGATGTTTTAATAAGATGAAAATCCAAATGTTAAAATAATGAGCCATCTGTATGGGTGGCCCTCTCCTGAGAGATGCCAAGAGCTTTACCATCTGTGAAACATTTACCAGCTGTTTCCTTCCTTTTTCGTGAGAACATAAGAAATCCTTGCAGTTGGTGTTTCTAACTGACACATCCTAGTGAAGGAAACAGGTTTGTTCAACGTCAGGGACCTCTCATGAAAGCTAGCCTGGCTGGAATTAACCTAATAATATTTTGGTAACCATTTCTGTTCCCGATTTCAAAAAGGTCTTTTCAAACAATGGTCCAGCAGGCCACAGAGGCCTCTGGAAAATGGAAGAGGTGGAAAACAGCCCACAAACCAGTTTCAGGAAAAAGAAAATATATCAAATACTGGATGTGAACGTTTCTTTACTATTTGCTTTTTTTAAACCCTAATCTGTTGCAGGAATTCAGGAAAATTTGTAACCCATATGAAGCTCAGAGGCACCTACAATAAAAAGTACAGAACTGGACCTCACTTTCTCTCCTCTGATCATCATTTCACACACCTGCAATCAGCCCATCACCACAACTTGGGACCCGACACACGCCAGACCTCAGTGCAAGTTCTGCAAGATCCACAGATCAGGCAATCATGGTCTGAAAGATTTTAGTTTGCAGTACACACAGATCAAAGGCTACAAAATAAAGACAAGCTTAATCCATGAAAGGATATATTGGTTTGTATTTATTTCTATCCTGATGCACTGTAGCCCTAATTGCACAACATTTAATTATTTCCTTCGTGTTCTCATGTCATTAGCTGCCAATGTGAATTGAAGGCAATATAACTTAAGAAGCAGAATTAGTTCTTAAATTCTAAGTCAATCAAATTTACCCACAGGAGTGATGAAGGGAGTTTCTATGAAGTTATGTTTTTAAGTTAATTTTTCAAGACTTGCGACGTGAGTTGAGGGGGGGAGGGAGTAAAAAAGAAATCTGCATCTGATCAAGTTGACAGTCTATGTGGTTGTGTAAAGAGCAGTATTTGATTATTATTTATTTGTCAAACACCATGATATCCAAACATCATGTACTTCACAATTATGAACATCGTAACGGACATGAAAACAGACATCCGTTCTACCCAATACACTGGCAGCACCTGCCTCAAATCAAGGATCATTTTTCTCAACAAGTTTCCTCTCCCTTCCTTCATTCCCTTTCCAAAAAAGGGAATATTAGCCATGGCATGAAGAGATGAGGGCTTGGAACTTCTTGTGTGGTGATGTAGTGAGACACAGGTGGGGACACCAGTGCCTGGAGCAACCAGCAGTGTGAACATATCAGAGGACAGATTTCTGACACAGCAATCAGAGAGTCTCCTTTTGCTTGCAGGGGGACAGCCAGGCTCAAATTGCAAAGCTGCCTCTGGGGTGAGTGAGCTCTACCTCACCCCTGATCCCAACCAGCCCAGGGCTCTTATACATACCAGAGCAACCCCAGAACCTCTTCTGCTTGTACCTATCATAATGCAACCTCTGTAATCAGCTTCACAATACCCGATAGCTGATTCCCCTTTTCAAGAGGCTAAGTACAGAGAAGTTGTCTTCACACATGGGCTACCTGTACCACAAGGGCCATTATATAGCATAACCTTTACAATTCAGTTAGGTAGCACCAAAATAAGGACAAGACAGCATATAGTGGGTACTGTCAACATAAACACAAGTAGATCCTTGGGCACTTAACTTTCCAGGACTCACAACATGAGAGAAATAGAAGTATGCAGGACACTGAGAAACATCTGCAAAACCCCTTACTGGAGTCTCTCTGCATCTTTCAGCAGAAAAGAGGCCACAGAAGAATTTATCTCCTTGAAATCTGCATTGAATTGGAGAATTAGCCAATGAGAGCAACATGTAGCTGACATGTAGCACAGCAGGACCTGTTCAGTATGTAAATTTAAGTGTTAAACTTGTTTTGTTATACATAAACTAATTTTCTTATACGTAGTGCTTCTTTCATTGATAGGGGAACCATTTTTCCTTAAGTTAAACACCCAAATACACTTTGAAGAGACAAGTACCAGCAAATGGAATAGAAGGGCACTAGGCATTTGGAAGCAGGAGTGACTCTCCCAAAATACAACTAAACAAACACCCCAAACTGAGGACAGCCCTAAGTAAGTAAAACTGTAAAAACAGATAACCTCAAGGTCTCCAGGACTGGCTACAGTACTCTATTTGATAGTTCATTGATTATGATACCATTTCAATCTGTAGCATGTGAAAAGGCACAGACCTAAACCTGTGATTCCACCTTCTCTCCGTAACTCAAGAAATCCTATTTTTCAATATATAAACCACAGCATGAATATTAAGCAAGAACAAATGAAAAATAAAGGAGTCACTTATGTTTTCTTGTGCAAACCAACTTCCCCAATACAGCATCCATACTGATAATAAAAAACTTAAGTTTTCATTCTTATGAGAAAAGCCAAGTTTTAAGTAACAGCAAAGAACACCACAAGATTTTTGCTAGGCATCCTCCCAGTAATTTAGATTGGGTTCTAATACTGAATGGCACCAAAGAGTTTATAAGTACTTTAAATATGAACTACCAGGTTTGGCAGCTTACACAATGGTTTAGAGTATAGTTATATCACTTTCAAATGACTCTTTTATAGAAAATCTAAATTCTTCTAAAAATAGTGAAAATTTAGTTTCAGGTAATTCTTGAAAATTAAGTTTGGAAAATATATCAACATTTATTCCCAGAGAAATGGAGGCATGCATCAATACAGAATCATTTTCAAGCTGATCTGTTTGTGCTTGCCTCAAAACTGTCAAATCACCTCAGCTAGACTGAAGTCCTAATGGTACCATAGCCCTTATATTCTTCTTTAAGTGTTATAAAAAAACCCCTCGAGATACAGGATGGTATAGAAATTGTGGGTTGCTTGAGTGTTACCTGTTCAAAGAAGCACCTTCTTCTGAGGTCAAGACATTTTAATTTATTATATCCTCCAGTGACCTGAGCCCATAACAGCATCTACCCTTACATGAATGTTATTAGTATGTGCTTGAAAAGGGATCAGGAAAAAGCTAACACTGCTTGCAATACATGCTGTGTTTCCCTGCTAAAATAAGATTAAGGTCATTGGCAGGGCAGACCATGTATGTGTAAAGTTTACATTGCAGATATCTTCACTGGTTTGCTGAAGTGCTCATAATTTCAGGCACTCAAATACTCAACTTTGCGAGTACAGAACATATGCAATTAATCAGAAAGCCATTACTAACCAAAAAAAAAAAAAAAAAGGTTCTGTAGGTGTATGAAATCCTGCGTATACTTTAGGATTTATAAAAACCCATAGCTTAGTGTGCTATTTAAGACAAATAATAGCCAGGTTTTTAAATTAAGCAATCTTAATTTTTGTTGCTATTTTGAAATCTCTCAGTATGACTTCCCATGGTTTTAAATTGCTTATGTAGCATCAAATATGTATACATACAAATGCATATACACACATGCTATTAACCCATTTTTTTTCTTGGTTCCAGTTCTAAAGAATCAATATTGCAGGGAACAATGCCCACCTTCAGTATTACCCTTCCAATATGTAAACAAGGAAAACTTCACTTTGCATTTGAAGTGCCTGTATAACTGAGCAAGTTAAGCCTTGCTTTTCTGTTTTGAAAGCCAGCAGTTTTAACACTCACTATGTCTAAATGACACCAGTTACAGTGTTCAATGTATGAATTCTAGCTTATAAAAATGGTGTGTAACCAGAGCCTCTTTTCTGTGCTCCTGGAAATGCTCCGGTTGCTCTAAGCTGCACAGCAGGTTGGTAAGAATGCAACAGGACGGACTCCAAATAACACCGAGGTGACAGGGGTAGGGTTACTGATGATTTAGTGGGCTGCACACTGCTCCTCCTTAGTAGGCGTATGAGATGTAAACTCAGAGAATGAAAGCACTCAGCACAGCTAAAGATCCCATTTTACTTGTTGGAAGGGTAGCTCTGTTAACCAGAGTATCCTGGACAAATTCCAGCACAGGTAACTGCATTCTGTTTTTGCAAATACTTCCTCCATTTCCAACGAGGAAAGGTCTTTGTGTCGCTCCCATGATAGGGGTGAACAAAGACAGCGGTTGACACCAATCAGCCTTTTGACACCTCAGTGGAAAAATGGGCTTGCTAAGTAGGTAATGGTGAATATTAACATTTTAGATGGAGACCTCTGCACAGTTCACTCAGGGACAAGTGGTACTCTGCCATGAACTACAGGAATCATTCTCAGTATAAGGCAAAGAGAAAGAGAAACTCAGCCCAAGCACTGGGGCTGCATCGCTACAAAGCTTCGAGTGTATCCTGCGATAAAGAGCTATGTAGCATGAACGATCAAAGGAAGCCCCTTTCTCTCTGGAGTTCTAGGTAACACATGTCTATCTTACCACAGGAAGTGCTCAAAGAAGAACTACCACTAACCAAGAGATGAACAGACTCGGACACCGTATTTGTAAGTTTGCCTGGGATGAATGGCTCTATAAACCTTTTAAGTCCTTGTGCATCTTGTGTAATCAATGACACTAAAGTGAGTCACTGACTTTCAGTGGATACATTGAAGACTGAGCAAACTACCACATCAATACACCGAGAGACTTTGCTCCAGCATTTCTGCCCAGCTGGGAATTTCATTCATGTAGGTGCTTTGGAGTTGCTCTTGACCAATAGGGTTCATCTAGAAAAAACCCCAAACCACTGTACAATTTATGTTCTTGAATACACTTAAAAGTATTTCTTCTGGTCCAAAGGCTCCTTAAGAAGAGCTGCAGGACAGGAGTAATAACACATGCAGACAGACATCTTCGTATGCAGAAGGACATTTCTTAATATTATTTTTATATCAATGACCAAAACGCAACTGTCTGAAAAAATCCCCTGCAAGTATTTTTGGGTTTCCTGACCCTGCCCTTCTCTTATTGGCATAATATTTATGAACCTGTGTATCTTAATTCTTCCATTGAGAGTCTTATGCTGAATCACAGACCAGGTGCTGTGTAGGTGGGTGCTGTGTGGGTTTCCCCTCTGCTCAGATGCCTGAACTACAAGAGCTAAGCATCACGTTCAGCCAGGCCTGAACACCCTTTGAGCCAAGATGAACAATCTGTGCCAAACTATGCAGGCAGCCTGGGATCAAACCACCTTTTTTAAACTTTTGTTAATATGTAGTTATATAAATAGTAAAAGTATTTCAATGAAAAATATCTCTATCAATCGTGCAGTCAGGCAAACTTACACCTCATTTATCCGAATGACATTGAACAGCAGATGCCCATCCTTGATCTTATAGTAACTTAACATTATTGATTTCAATGGAAGGCATCAGAATTCCCATCATGAGGAAAAAAAAAGTTATTTTTTGGCACTTCCTTAAGAATTAATTTGTGAGCTAGGAGTAGTTGCTGTTTTCATCAAATTTCAAAGGAAATTTGATATAAACTCTCAAAAGACAGTTTATTAATTATCCATCTCAACAGTCTGCTAGGATCTTCCTCCAAAGAGAAAGGCACTTCATCATAGTACCAACATATTTCCCAGTGCTCTCCAGAAACTCCCTCAGCTTTTTAACAGGGGGAAGGCACCTACATTCAGTGTCTGGACTGGATTTCTGAAACACTCTAGACTCCAAAGCCCCCATTTGCCTCACCACTGTCAATCCTCATGGGATGTCAGTCTCTTTTACTGTGTCTTTGGTAAAAACAAATACAAAGAAACCAAAGTAAAATTCAAATAGGACTGGAAAGAACATTTGGTATCAGATTGCCTTGAAATCTACTACAGCTTTTTGCAAAACTATATCCGTGTTCTCCCAAGTTCTTGGGCACATCTGGAGTTTCACAGTTTTCGATCAAACCAGATGACAGCAGTCTGTCAAAAGACAGCCAGAAGCCCATCAAACAGATATGCAAAAGAATTAAATGAAGAAAACTCTTTTGAACCCAAAATAGAATTTTCTGTAACACAGAAATAGTTCTTTTTCCAAACTTCCTTTCATAGAAAGGACAGAAAGTTAATTCTTTCTGTCTGAAAACAACACATTGGCTTC
The DNA here is from genome assembly GCA_025331215.1 of Actenoides lindsayi. Classification (NCBI taxonomy): domain Eukaryota; kingdom Metazoa; phylum Chordata; class Aves; order Coraciiformes; family Alcedinidae; genus Actenoides; species Actenoides lindsayi. Next base: position 10,168 of record WTSP01013364.1, on the reverse strand, counting down.
ACTGATGACAGTCTTTAGAAATAGAAAGGCAAGAACATTTACTACTAGCTGTAAGATCATTTTACACATGTGAAGGCAGTGTTCGTCTTGTGCATGATGGGGAGATGGGACTGAAACCACACCCGCATTTGTGGTCATCTTTGAGGGACCCAGTGCTGACCCAAAAGTTTTACATCTCAGTACAGAAAATCTTAACTGACTCAAAACACTGCTTCAGCCTGAAAAGCCAGCTAGGCTTGATCAGGACAGGCTTCTAGCTTCTATTGAGAGATAGTGGTTCAGAGCATTGTACTTAGCCTCAGAAATTTAATTGTACCTAAAATAAGACTGAAAACTGATCAGGTTGGATTAAAGCCCAGTGGCATTCTGGAACAGAGATTTCTCGCTCTGTCCTTTGCTAATATTTCTCCAAAGTGATTTTTGGCAATCCTTGCATTTTTGTACCCAGTTTTCCCTGCAAATGAGCAGTGAAATTCTAAGGGACACTATCAGGAGTTAAAATCACTCAGTATATATTTGCCAGCGCATGCAGTGTTTATTTTTAAACAGTGCCAAAAGTGTTTATAGATAGAAACAACAGGACAACCCATAATTAAATAACTGTTTCTGCTACATCTGCTATTTAGCAACTTGAAGGAAAATAATTTTCCAACAACAAATAGGAATGGTCAAGAAAGCTCTCAAGTTTTGGCCCATTATTACCATATAAAACAACATATTAGTTGCTTAGCTACCAATCATAAAAGAGGCCCAATTAAAAATGAAAGAATCTTAACTAGCTGCATGGAATATAAAAGTGAAAAGTTAAAAGCTGTCAGGTGGTTAGTGGAGAGAATACTGAGAAGTGATTGACAAACTGGGCTTGCTTTGCTTCAAATTTGGCTTTGATTCAATAAATGATTGACACACTGATGTCGTCTGAAATAGCAGATTGTGCTTTGGAGAGGCTATTTAGCAGCCCATTGATTGACAGGTTACTAAAATTGTCCCATGGACAGAGGTAACTAAACAGAGCTATATTTTGACAGGTGGGTGGTTTTTTTTTTTTCACCTGTATTTACTATACAGTTTATATTAAAAGCAGAAGTAGAGAAAGGCCCATAAAAGTGTCATTCAATTTCCATGAAAATCACTTGATGTCTCCTTTTGTAATACTGTTCCACAAAACTAGAATTCCATTCCCCCATTAAGTATCCTGCTTTTTATGAAAGACTCTTAAAGCCCAACTGAACAGCTTCAGACTTCTTTTCCAGAAATGGAGGCATATTGGGAAGAGGAACGTGTTTGCCCATTTGCACACCGGCCAGCCTCACAAGGCAGGAGCAAGGAACGTAACCAAACACATCTCCTATAACAGCCACCAGGTAACAAGGCTCAGTTCAAGAGGGAGGAGGTACCGTCCTAGTGCTTGGTCTCACCGGTTTCCATAAGCTAAGGATGGGGCAAATCAGCACCTGAGTTTGAGACCTACAACAGTGAGTAGGACAGTCTGCAAGGACTCCTTCAACCTCCTCTGGAACAAGTGTGAGGCAGCACACAGTGATACAAGAAATTTTGTAGGTGTGGTGCTTCAGAAACACCTGATGGTTTAGCAACAAAGAAATGATATTCTGACCACTGATAACCATTAAAAAAACACCTAGCTTTTTTTTTTCTTAATTGAAGAAAGAACACTAAACAGCACTTTTCCTATGTAAACATACACCCAGCATTATTCCTCTCCACTGTTAACCTCCAGACCTCTAAAAATACTAGTTTTCCAAGTTCTCTTATTCTTGACACTTTAATACAAAGCCAATTACTACTGTTGAACTCTAAGTCTTCCTTGCTTCTGAATACCCTTCTTTTTGTTCCTAAATTTCCAGTTAGGAAGTATATTGTCTATTTTGCCTCACAGTTTTTATTCCTAACATTTTAGACTTGCATAAAACTTTGTTTCTGATCATCTTTTACAGCTCTCAGTCATTTATGCAGAATGCTCTTTGCTTTCCACCTTCAGCTTCTCAATTGCATGTGATTCACTACCAACTCTACTTCATTTAACCCAAGGAAGTTTGCAGACTGGTTGCATACAAGCACAAAGGAGAAGCACTTAGTTACCTTAGGCATAAGCAACCCAAGTTTGCAGGTTTCACCCTCCACTTACAGCGAGAAAGAAAGATTGCTTCCTTTAGAGACACTACATAACCACTTACCTGATAGAGGCACATACCGAGAGAGCCACAACAGGATCTGTGTCTGAAGGTAGAAAACAGCCACCCTACCAAGCATTCTGAACCTAGGTGCTGACATGAGAGGGCAGCTGTAGCGGCTCCCCTAAGTAGTCCCCGTGCTCCCCAGCTGCTGCTGCTCAGGAGGGTGGTTTGCAGTGTCTAAGGGAACCCACCTGGAGAAGAGCACGGGAGGCCCAGCCAGAAATGCATGCTCAAGCTCCTGGGCCTACAGTACAAATGTTTTTGTTAACATTCAGAAACTTTTAAAAGTTCTCCTGGAGAAAGAAAAAAATATTTCCAATTTTTTTTGGTCTTCCTTTAGTTTTCACACAGAATTACTGCTTTTTGCTGTATTAAAACTTTGTCCCATATATCAATAAGAGTTTTATTTTATTAAAATTATGCTTCAATTAAAATCACATTAAGTATTTTGTCCCTTTTAGTGGCTTTAACATTTTGGTTAAACTTTCTCTGCACTATTTATTAAACAGATGTGCTTGGTATGTGTAAATGATGTTTGTCCATTTATCTTTACCTGACGTTAAAAAAATGTATTGTACGGCTCAGTGGGTTACACGGTACAAGTGGCAACTTAGAGAATTACAGATTCTTAAAGTATTTAGTGCCTCACCTTTCCCCCAACCATTATCAGGGACAGAATTCTAGAGGCTGTAGAAAGTACCAGTATTATTTTAGCCCCCATATTATTTTACAGATGCATCAATTATTCCAGTTGCCAGCATAATTTTATTCCCTAACTATAAATAATAATAACAAATAATCGTACCAATAAAAGAAAGAATAGGCTTACACTGCACAAACAATTCATTTATAGCATAATGGATAGCATACATCCCAATACCACAGTGACTGGGTGCTTTATAATGAAATTATCCAGATAGATAGGGGTATTTGCATACTTTGTCAAATCGACACTGCTATAGCTGTTTTAAAAAGCTGGTTTAGTCCCAGTGTCTGTCCCTTTGCCTTCCCTTCTGCTCAGGGTAAGCAGAACAAAGTTTCTAACCCAGTTTCCTGTAGATGTTTATCTGGTTTTGTCAACTCTGTAATATATTTTCCAGTTTATCTGCTCTCTTTATTTGGCTGGCTACTCAATCTTTAAAAGGAAGACAGAACTACAGCAACAGAGAGCTCCCAGTATTTACTTACCTGCCTTTGTAAATGGCCTGGCCTCTCCCATCCCCTTAGAGCTTTCAAAAGAGGAAAGATGTTCTACTTGCCAAAAGAAAACTGCTTCTCCCTTCTTTTTGTGCCTCCTCCAAAAGACAGAACCTCAAAACCTCTTAGCTACTGGCAACTAACAGACAAGACCTTTCTAAGTGAGAGTTTCATATGGGCACAGAATTCCTTAGAAACACTGCTCTCTAAAAGAAAGGACCAAATCCAGTCCTCATGTTTTTCATTTCCCTCCTTCCCAACTATAGTAGTGCACAGCCATTTTTTTTATTCACTGAAAAAAATACCCTGATCTCATCTTCAAACTTCTCCTTTGCAGTAAGGTATTCAGCAGGTATGCAGGCACTGTATAAAACATGTCCATTTTATCATTTCAAAATTCATAGCATATTTTAAATATATATTAAAACATATTTTTCAATTAAATACAATACTTAAGGAAAAAAGTTTTGGAAGAACACTCCCTTCTTGATGTTGCTTTTTCACCCACAATATGGCAGTTCTCAGGTTTTCCTGCTTGCTTTTTTTTTTTTCCCAATTACATCTTTTTCCAAAACTCTTCAAAGACTTCAGTCCATTTTCTGCCCAGTTCCAGCTAATTGTTATTATTTTTTAAAATTCTAAGGATGTTGTTATTTTTTAGAAACAAAAATAAATCCACTATTCCAATGTGCCTGTTGATTAGGGACTTAGCTCAAAATCCACTGAAGAATATAAGAGGTTTCTGGATTGCAGTATGAACAACTTCTAGATCAAAGTAATTTAATTAGCTGCTTTTGCTGGTTTGATTGGGAAATGGTATTACAGTGTTTCTGTTTCTCTTTCAAAAAAAGTGGCGTGTTTATTGTTGTTTTTTTAAACTGGAGATTTGTTGTGATTTGAAGAAGGAAAATTCAGTTCCTAAAATGAGAGCTTCCAGGCTGTTTCAGTCTGCAGTAGGTTTGCAAGACTGAATTATAAATTCTGGAAATAGGATGTCATAGTTAAAAAATGCATGGTGAGCCTTATGTGTAGTTCTGAATGAGATCTTATGTGGTATTTCAGCTGATGACATTGTGATGGAAGATGAACCACAGATGTGGCTGGAGAAGGTAGATGCAGCCAGTGCTGTGCAAACCATTGCACTATTTTAAATTCTTGTTACTTGGCCACAAAAAAATATATTTTTTTGCCATTAGATGGAAGTTCAAAATCAAATGCCTTTTTCACAGCCAAAGGGGGAATCCTTTAGCTGAAGATTAGAAGGCAAGGGTCTCTGGAAATGCTGCCTGCTGTTACTCAAAGTATAAATTATTAGCAATATCAGGATTTCATCCTGGGAGGTGAAATTTAACCTTCCCTATCACCTCATCAAACTGGAGTAACTGAACTGTGTGCAGAGAAATACCTGAAATGGGGAAAATGGATTTCATCCCAGTGCTGTTGTTCCACTCCTTTGTAGGGAAAAAGACTTGTATAGCATGGCAAAGAATATTTCTACAAAATATCCCAATTTATATTCTGTAAACAGAAGAGTATTTGTCTAAATGTCAACAATATGCAGAAAAGGGTTCTTTATAGTGACCATGAACACACAGGGAAAAATTATAAAGAGAAAGGACAAAATGAGATATAACTAGAAAGGAACATAATAAGAAGAAAGTGTTTGGTAAGTGCCTTCTCTATGCAGGAAACGACCTAGGAAAGATTACATCTGTCACTCAGTAAAGAGAGAAAGCTTTTGACAGATCACCCTAAGAAAGCCTTTTTTACTTTCATCTTCGCTACGGGAATCAGCTGTGATCAGATTGCAAAAATAATCAAGACCAGTGCCAGAATAGTGGGAGCTCCAGCTACAGTAGGAAGAAGAGTTTCAAGAGCACTTAGAAAGCACATAGATAAGGTCAAGCCATTAAACTCATACTTGCAGAATTTCAGAACTACCAGTGATCATCCCTGAAGACCTATGGAGGACCAGTGATTTCCAGAAGACTCAGACCAACGCAAACACAGCAGCTCTCTTTAAAATGGAAGGGTAGGGAGGGACCACTGGATCATCTTACCTTCTGTTCGCATGAAAATTCCGGAACAAAATAAATAAACTGTCCATCAGAACTTAGAATAAAGTCTTTGGAGGTGAACAACAGAAAACATGGATTTATTCAGGATAAATTATGACAAACCTACCTAATGTCATTCCATGATAGCGTGACAGATCTTGTGAACAGGGAAGTCACGTGTCTTGACTTCTGTAAGCTTCCACCACTGTCTCGCGTAACAGCCTCCCAGAGGTGAGCTGTGGGATATCCTCCAGCTGACATCACTGCAGGGGGCTGGAAGAGGTCGGGAAATTATATTCCGAAGTGATACCTTCACGGCCCATTGTCAGGCTGGGATAATGTCTGGAGTTGGTCCTGGGCCCAGCAATAATCACATCGTTTTATTAATGTTTTAGAGGGTGGAACAGAAAATATTTTGCATGGTATCTGCAGATGGTACCAAGCTAAGGGGAACAGCAACAGCCTTTGAAGACAGCATTGTAATACAGAATGATCTTGACAAATTGCAGAAACAGTCTGAAAAAATAGGATGGAATTCAAGATGAATCAGTGCAAAGTTGTCACTGATGCATAATCAGCTGTTCAAATATAGGACGGGGACAACTGATTACAAAGCAGTTCTGCAAGAAAGCATCTGGGGTTCCAGTGAATCAGAAGCTGTACATGAGTCAACAGTGTCATGCTGTTGCAAAAAGGGCATATGTCAAACTGGGACATATAAACAGTAGTGTCATATGTTAAACATGTGAAGTAATCCCAGTTGGTGCTGGGAAGATTTCAAACATAGTACAGCATCCAGTTTTTGGTGCTACACTTTGAAACATATGTTGTCCAGCCACAGAAAAATGAAAATAATGCCAGGTCCAGAAAACATGACCTACAAGGAATGACTGAAGGCATTGGGGTTGTTTGGTGGGTAGATTTACTAAGTCTTCAAATATATTAAAAATTCCTGCAAAGAGGAAGGAAGAAAACTGTTGTCCATTTCATTTCAGAACACCATAAAAAGAAACACACAGGTTCTCAAAAAGCATTCAATAATAGTAAGGCCACTAGAATAGATTGCCCGGAGGGACTGTTGAATCTGCATTGTATTGGCCAAGTGTGCCTCAAGAGTGAAACAAGTGTAGTTAATTCCGTCACTGGGCAGAGAGGACTGCACTGGATCACTCAGCAAGGCACTGTTTTCTGTAAGGTATCCTTGGTCTGTCTGTCAAGTTGATTCTTTCAAAATCATTGCAATCCCAATTTTTAAAAATCTTTTTTCACAGTACTTCTAAATTTGAAGGAAGTAAACATTGAAGCTGACAATATCATCAGCTGGCAATATTACATATTGAAAAAGTTTCATTTATCAAACCCAAGGAGTTTCTAACTTTTATTTTGTTTGTAGAGCTTGTCAGAATTTTCACTTTTTCTTTCTCTAAAGTGGTAGGGAAAGCGTGAAGGGGGTCATCAACCCCAAGATGAATTTCATTCAAGATGAGTTATGTACCTACATATATATATATATACTTCTAGGAAGTAAAAAAAAAAAAAGGAATGAAAACCCCCCTCACATTTAATTATCAGCATAGCAGCCACAGAAAGAAAGACAGACAACAAAAATAAGTAAGATAAGACACTTCAAGTAACACATCTGAGTTTGTTGTGACTACTCCTGGTGGGAACTGTTATCAAAGTCAAGTACACAAAGCATATTTGGCCCTTTGTTGTGTACAAAAATGCTGGTAAACTTTATTATAAGGCACAACATATCACACACATTATCGGAAAATTCAGACCAAAGCCACCCCAAAGCTATAGCAATAGAGCATTTTCACTATCCCAGATCACACTATTGTTCCATGTAATCTGCATCTAACCAAGAAATTGGAAAACCTATAAGAACATACCTAGTTGATTGTATATTGCTATATTTGGGGGGAGAAAATTCCTTCCAGATCCCAGTGGGGAATTCAGCTCATGCCCTGAAGCATGAGATTTGATTACTCTTTTTTGAACATGCATAACTGCCATTGCTATTACTGGTCATAACATTTTGTCAGGAAAGAGAAATATTATTCTGTAATGTAATAAAAATAGATACAATTCAATATAGCTTCAGAATAATTTGCTACATTTCCAAAGTAAACATTAAGCACCCATCAAGATTATTCCATTGGATAAGCCAAGGAAGCCTCCAGTGCTATCTGTTCTTTTTATTATCTCTAATTTTCAAGTGTGCAAAAACGCTTTCAGTAAATATTATGGGTTCTTCCTGTGCTAAAAGAGATGCTAAATGACCTTCACCAACTTAGTTATAAATAACAGTAGCAGGGAGCGCACAAATGCTGTATAGTTTCAGCTCTATTCAAACCTACCAGCGAATTCTGACCAGTGGATAAAAATGGACACCAGATTCTGCTCGCTTTTTTTCCCCTTCTTCATAATCCCACCCCAGTTCCCTCTTGAAAGGCATTCTGTTCTGTCAGCCATAATGGCATCTGCTGGTGGAGACAGGAAGCCATAAATCTGTAGGGTTCCTCTCGACCAAGCCTTGTTAATGCTCCCATTTATCACCGAGGATAGGGTGCCATCTCACTAGTGCTCTACTCACAAGTCCATCTTCTCAATTTCCCCTTCCCAAAGGAGTAACCATTTAAAACAGTGACTTTCTCATCTTGCATGTTGAGACTGAAAACGCCACTGATACAAATACCATACTCAGTGTGTAGCATTTGGATTTAAGCCATGACTCTGGAGAACAATAGCCGCTACTTGCTGATCCCAGACTACACTGAATCGCTGCTTTGCTTACATCTAGAGCTTCTATCTTTTCAACTTGCACAAAAGTAGCAGATCCCAGATGGAGAGGTTAAAACCTAAGAGGACTCTTGTCATTTGCCCCCCTGCCCAGATGACTGCTAGTGTCCCAACACACGGCACCGTGTCCCATGGTTTGGAGTATTATTAATAAAACATCACTGTGTTAAACCAGCATTTAATACAGTTCTTCGTAATAATCAAACTATCTTACTCAGAGGTACGTTATCTTTCTGTGCAGCCAGGGAGGAAAGGAAATACAAAACCAACTAGAATTATCTCCCTTTTTCTGACTTGGGAACCAAGCTGCAGAAGCTGAGGGTTTCAAAATCACACATCAAGGCAGGATGAAATGTGAAAACAAAATCCTAGTTTGCCACCCTGCCCCTGAACTACCTGGTCCAGGTCCAGTGCCACACTTACAAATTAGACAGTGTGTCATTTCTTGTCATCGCAGTGCAGGGATAATTGCCCCGCTGCTGCAGATGCTACAGCCCCTCTTGGCCCTGTGTTTACACCTGCCTGAACTGGAGACAAAGCAGAATCCCCTGGTGTGCACCGACAGGATTCTACACGTGCTGCACACAGGTATAAGAGGTCTGTGCAATTCTGACTGATTCAAGCAGAGCTGTTCACTTCTGAGTGAGTTATGCTAGGCAGAAGTGGAAAAATGAGTATTTTATAGTAGCGTTATGCTATTTTATCTTTCAAACGAAGCATTTGCTTGCACCAATAAATACTTCCAAATTGCTTATAAAAATTGCTGCAGTTCGTACAGAGAAGGCTATCAAATAATTTAAATGAAATCAGTTAGGTGGACACTTTCGTAAACACAATCTCGTATTAGCTGCTAAATACAAAGGTCACTTAGGGGTCTTCCCGTAGAAACTCATTCCCTTCCTGAGCTGCAGGACTGAGGTTTGCAGATGGCTGGTGACACCGGCTATAACACAGCGGCTCTCACTGGGGCTTTGTAACAGAGCCTGACCTGACTGATTCTAGAGGGATGCAAACTCTTCCTATTAAACCAAATCGTTTAATTACAAGGATACAAATGTCAAAAGAGAGAGAAAAAAAAAAAAGTATCAAAGAACTCAGTTCCACAGCAAACTCTGGAATTAGACTGTGGAGTACAGCAAAATCCGCTTTGAGGAGGTCTTACACAAATTATAGCTGAACATACAGAAATTAATCCATCCTTTCAGCCCCAAATCACTTTCAAACCCTCAAGGTGTTAACAGCAGCTGCAGAAAAAAAAACCTGAAATGAATAAATGGGGCCGGGGAAGTTATCTCCATGTGTTTTAGGGTACAAAACTGTCCAAAGCTCCGGTGTCATCTGCCCCTCCTTGGCCTGGCTGTTTGTTGGGCTCTGTAAAGGTGAGAAACTGCGTGGTTGGACCGGACACAGATTTGGCTTTGCCATGAGGCTGCCGAAGGACGTGACGGACATGCCCCGTGCTCTCTACATGCAGGTGCCAGGAGGAATACGGAGAGCAGAGGGTGCTTGGCGTGCGACACACTAACCCTGCGCTCCCGGGCTCACTGGTGGCCCGGTGCTTTCCTGCTCCAGCAGGGACTCGGATGAAGCCTCGGGTTTCACCTGAACTTCACCAAACTTTACCTTTCCGTCCGGCCAGCCGGTTCCTCCCGCTCCTCCTAACACAGGGGCAGCCGTTAGCCTGAGGAATCAGACCACGGGAGCCGAAGGGCCTCCGTTCCCCCCGCGCCGAGCTCTCCGCAGGCATTTACACCTGAGGAGGCACCGCTCCCCCGCCAGCCGCTGGCCGGTGGTGCAGCGAGACGGCGGGAGCGAGCCGGGGGAATTGCCTCCAATCCCCGTTATTCCGCTGCAAACGCTTTTCTCCGGCGGCGGCGGCGGGCGCAGGACGCAGCCCCCCCCTCCGCCCCCCCC